>VUQG01000709.1:6864-51926 GCA_015106755.1 Etia nguti | reverse complement strand
CGCTGGTTTGAGCGCGGAGTGAAGGAGGCCATTTACGTGAAAAGGGAAAGACCATCTCTGAATCGAGGAGGGGGCCTACATCTTTCACCATCTTACAATGCTGTGATTGCAGCCATTCCCCAACTCTCTGTGAATGGTACTCATGGCCATTGATCAGTGGGCTTTGATCAGTGCTTGTTGATCAATGGTCATGAGAATTTGCATAATTAAGATTAAGGAACTGACCTCCCAGCCCATTGTTTCTTCAGTGGGCTGGTTTCAGTCATTATGCAAATGTACTGTTTATAAGATTGGGGAAACCTGCAGTCAGCTGAGACTGAAGAAGTCACTTGGATGAGTGACGAAACGTTTCTCCCACAAAAACGCTACGTCCAGATGAACAGAATCAACTTTTGGAGAACGGGTAGGATGGTTTGTGAGGTAGGATGGATTACCGGCCTGCTTTAGGTCAGGATGCATGGGTCAGTCTGAGATGACATCATCAAGTTCAATTTCTCCCGGAGCACGATTCATACGGTTGTGTTTCTATTCGCTGATGCACAGATATAATATGCACTGTGTAGCGAGCTAATGCAGAGCTAAACAGTGGAAGTTGTCTGATGATCATCTTGGGGAAAAATTACTATTATTTTACACTCTGAGGTTTACTGGCTGATCACCAATAAAATGTTATTAAGCTCAAAGGCCCATGTATTTTAAATACAGTGACATTGGTGGTATTACTTTTGGTCTTAAAGTGAGACCGAATAGACAGAATCAACCCTGCTGCTGGCACTAACTTCATGTGGTCTTGTGGTCATTGCAGCAGCTCCTGTCTGTCTCCACAAGATGGCACCAATACACAAAGAAACTGACCTGCCTCAAAGTCTGAGTCTGATTTAATCCACTCATAACAAACTGTGGAGAGTTTCTGTTCAGTCACACAGCAGCACACGTTTGCTCTCAGATATGCTGTCTGAAATTAGAGAGAAATTAGAGAAAATCTCTGCATTTCTGAAGTGTAATAATATTTGCAACAAGTTATTGTTAATTTTCTTGTTACTGTAATTTTTTTCTGACATCTGATCTGTTTGAGAAGTTCAACATGAGGATGTGCGTCTTAAGAAAAAGTATGTTTGTGTTTGTGAGTGGTTTAATAAGGCTGAACAAAAAATCATTTGTGCACTCTATCTTCAAGGCAATGTGTGTGTGTGTGTGTGTGTGTGTGCGCGCGCGCGCACGCGCGTGCGTGTGTGTGTGAGAGAGAGAGAGAGTAAAGCCCATCTGGCTGGTCGCTCTATCTCTTTGCAAACAAGCAGCAGCACCACAAGCCCCGTTTACACGAGTTGGACGAAGAAGAACGAGCCAGAAGACCCTGAGCTTTCAAATGGTGAGGAGGGCAGAGGAGACAAGATCTGCTATAATAAAGTTACTGTTCTGCCAGTAATGCTGATGAATCACACTGAACAGTCACTGAGACTCTCTGTGTGGGTTGTGTTTTGTAAAAAAGTGAAAGACTGAGTTCACATTTGAAAAGTTTTTATTTCTTGTGAAAATCTTGACGAAAAAATGAAACTGTAGGTCGTCTTTACAACATCAGCAGCAAAATATCTGGAGGAGGGGATCCAACTCATTTCATCATATAAACCACAATCTTACTAGTAATGACTGCGTTAAAGATTCAGAGACAGAAACGTCCTTGTGTTTCAGAGTGAAACTGGCAAAAGTGTCGGAAACTTATAAAACCGTGTTCACACAGTGGGACCACATGCCACCACACGCATTCATCTGATCCATCCGTGTACCCACAAATGCACATTGTATGGGAATAGAATCCCTCAATGTGTTGACCAAATCTAATCTAATAATCAAAGTTCAGCAATGATGTTATCATCACTCACAAATGGATGTGACGCATTTGGAGAGCATATACTCTCTCCCCGTCTTACCGGAGTTCTGCTGTTATTGGATTAAAAAGAACACAGTCCAAATGGTTATCCTCCAGGAAATTAGGAAAGTTTAGTAGTTCTTCATATCTACAATCAGCTGCATGGAATTTATTATAATACATTCGGAGGGCCCATTTCTGGGGATTAAAGTACTTTGACATGTAAAAATAGATCAAAAAGATCACTTTAGCTGTTGGACAAATTTATCAGACCACCTGTCATAAAAACAAGAAAACAAAAGTATTTTGGGAATCTGTCAAAAGCATGTTTAAAAATAAAAATTCAATTTTTATTAATTATACCCGGATTTTGTTGAGAAGTCTGAAAATAAACTGCTAAATGTCAATTAAACAAGTGTAATGTTAGTCTAAAAATAAACATGTTTTTACTATTTCTTCAGCTTTTTTGTGAGATGTTAAGTTTGAAAATGAATAACAATAACTGATTAAAAAGCTTGAGCAAACTGGTGGATTAACCACTACAGAAACTGAAAATGAAATGTTAGTTCAGGGCAGCTGTGATGTAATCCTTACAACGTGCGGTGGTCTAACAAGCAAGGTGTAACCTCTAAAACGCTGAATCGTTTTACCTGAGAGTTTGTTCACTTCTGCACATTAAAGGGCCCGTTATCCTGCACGTTTGATGAACACAGTAAACCAGAGATGACGAAAGCTCACACCCGGCTTCCAAAAGGTCGATTAATTCAGCCATAGGCCTACCAAAATAAAATCTAGTCTCCTTAGTCTTTCAAAGTAAAGTAATCATTATGAGGCAGTACAGCCTCCCTCAGGACTCTGTGGAGGCATCTGGGGGACAAGTGTTCATCTACTGTTCAGGAGGTCAGTGGTTCGATCCCCGCCTCCTCCAGCCCAGGTGCAAAATACTGAATCCCGATCCTTCCAGTGGAGTATGAGAGAGTTTGTGATAGAACCGACCTTTATTCTGAGCAGAGAATAAAACTGTGTGAATGAGTAAAAAAGTTATGTGTACGTGTAAATCAGTATATTTACACGTACAACCTGTTTACATCAGAGTTTGGAGTCCTTTCTAGAACTTTTCTTCAGTGTAAAATATTCTTTTCACAATTAAAATAAATAATTTTTTCTCTAAACTGCAGTGAGCCATGAGATCTTCTGAAACAACTGAAAATAAATTGCTCTCTGACTGGAAAGAGGTACAGATAATTAACTGAATAAATAAGCAGCCGCTTTTACCTCACACATTTACCTTATCAAACCAAAGCAGGTGCAGCAATTTCTATTTAAACAAAAGTCAATTAAATTACTTGGATCATTCTGCAGTATTTGTATAACTTCACCAGATAAGAGGACATTGACCCTTGTTTTTTTTTTACTTGTAAATGCTATAACTGCTTTGATTGCTCATACCGAGGCTGCCGGCTCTGGATAGCTTTGGCCTCGTTAGCTTCTTTGAAATGTCCGTGAGCAGCAGACTGAAGGTGATTTAGTGTCTGATTAGAAAGGTCATTACCTGATTACTCGAACAACAAGTCGAACCCGTCATCATCAGTTCTGCAGATTTATAGATTATTCTTCCAGATAGCTGGCTGATCCAAGTGTCTGCAAACTGTTACGATCCAAATAATGTGTGTCAAATTATCACAGAGTTACGGAGCTGACACTTGGCAAACACCAAATTATATAGCTTTTGTTGACTGATCGTAGCCAGGGTTTACTTTCGTTACTTGCTCTAACAAGACCATTTTGCATAACTTCAGCTCTTTCCTCTCTGAAAACAGACTTTCTGCTCCTGGACATGTAAAATCATGTGGCAGCAGGAGGTATTAATATTTTATACTACAATCTCTCTCACACTTTGAGTGTGTGTGTGTGTGTGTGTGCCAGTTATGAAGGAATTTCATGAACATGCCTTTCTCCTGGGGATTCCAGGGATGACTGTGGTTTGTTTTAAAAAGGTTAGGACCATCATGTGTTTCTTATTTAGATCTAATTCTAGTTGTCAAATAAAATATTAGTCCCTGTGGGATTTCAAATCATTTTTTGGTCATAATCACCCGGGAATGTGTTTCTGGGGACGAGTTTTGGGAGCAAGGTATTTTTCTCTGGAAAAACAAAAGGGTACATGTGTGGCACGGAAAAAGGAAAAAAGGGAAGGAAAAAAAGAGTGAAAAAGAATCACATCCAGAGATAGGTGGTGCATTCTGGCAGACAGTAGGAATCTATTTCACGCCCAAATGAAAGCAGTGTCAGAGGGGGAATGTGTGTGTAGCATGTGCATGAGAGGTGTGGCAGGGCAGGGGTTAGGCCTGTTAGCTTGTCCTAGGTGGAGAAGGCTGGGAGGGAACACTTCATAATCGAGACCAATGTTCTTTTACTTCAATTAATGACAGACCACAGGGGAAAACACAACTTGTTGCACACAGTTTTCCATTTAGCATTTTTTCTGTTCTGATGATCCTTGTACGACACAATAATATGACACAGCAACCGGGTGCAATAGTCACAAACATCTACGAGTCCATGCACGAGGCACTCCAGCACAGAGACGAGTCAAACATCCACGCAGACAAAGCTGCTGAGATGTTTAGCAAGTATGTTTGTGAAGTTTAATCCAGTTAGCATGTAAGCATGATAATACTTGCTCTGTACAGTCTCATAGTGCTGTGGAAGCATCCAAGACTTACACTGGAGGAAATTTTCATTCTGGACAACAGTTGTAGCTTGAACTTCCTCAACATTTACCATGGCAACAATGGTTGTAACTGCTATTTGGTCCCGAATTTAATCTCCAGGGAGTCGTTGAAAGCAACAGTAAATTTAAGGTACATTTAGATGAATCAGAGCCGGCACAACCAGCTGCAAAACTGAGCGGTCTAACACCTGGTTAAAAAAGGGTTAAATAAAATAAGTGAAATTTAATATTGAACAGCTATTAAAAGATAAAACCTATTAGATTAGTTTTGTTCTAGCTGTACATATGTATCAGTGTGAAGCGCGGTGAAATAACAATGCACAGTGTTGGAGTTTGGGGTGGACAGAGGAAGCATGGGGACACCTAAAAAGGTTTGGCCTACAACGCTGGGTCAGACGTCCATCGCCTCACCAATAAATCCCTGTCTCAACTCTGCCACTCTATTGTTCTCCAACTGCAAAATGTCTTGTACAACAAAACTCATGTTATAAGTTTAATGTAATGACTAAAAAATGCACTGCTGGCAGCTTTTAGTGAAGCTCCTGTATCTATCAGGGCGTTCTCCATTGTAACACTGATCTAAGTCCCTACAGATGTATAATACATGCTGGAAGGACATGTCGCATATCTCCATACTGAGCTATGTGATTAAGATGAAACAGGGAGTGAACAACTGAGATGATGCCAGCCCGAGGAAAGACAAGAGCAGAGTAGACTCAAACTAGAGAACAGCGTTGACTTTGTTGGTGAGCATCTGTTTAAGTGTCTTTGTGCAGAGCCCTTGCTGTAAAACTAACAAGCAGACATAAGAGAAACATCGGTAGCCTAGTCACCAGAAATCCCTGTTATCCAATGTCTGCCAAAGCTCACATGTTGTTGGACTGATTTAATACTGAGCAGGCAGTCACATGACTTCACTCTATTTTAGGTTAAAACACTGGTTTTGCCAAACATCAGGAGTTAGAACAGCTCTGCTGAAATGACCCATTTTTCATGTCAAATCTATATGCACATTTGTAAGGGGAACACAGTAAGTGAAACACAGAACTTCAAAATACCACAAATTATTCAAACATGGTCACTAGAGGTCATTTTGAGGAGGTCAGAGGGCTTTGGCCGAGCCCGTAGCGGTTAAAAACGGAACTAGAAACAGACATGTCAATGCTACACATCATGTACAAAATGAATCTACTGTATGTGGGCTGACGGCCATCTGGTTGGGGGCTGTGCAGTGTCTCCTCCCAGCAGGCAACTAAAGCTGAGCCAAGACCCCAGGCCCAACACCCTGCCGGACTTTGAAATCAGATCTTTATTGTCCATAAAGCCTCAGCCAAGTATGAAGAATCAGCCCTCCCTAACAAAACACACTTATCCAGCAGAGCGAGGGGCAAGATGAGAGAGAAAGTGGGGCAGAAAGCGTGTGTAAGGTGGGTGAGATAACACCCAGTATAAAGCACAGTTCAACTGGCATGCTTATGCTCGCAACTATGCTGCAGTTATTTATAGGTCATTGAGAGATAACTCAATTTTCATAACTTTCTAATTTTGTTGTGGTTGGTTCCAGCCGGCATATCAATGCAGCACTCTCCACGCAGCACAGCTCTGTCTGCTAAAACATCACACCATGTTCTGTTCCTGCCACTGGAGGCCAATTTTCTGCTTCAGCGTGACTATGTGTTATGTGAGATCCAAAACTGAGAGGAACGGGGCAATGGAGACACAAAGCCTTACAGCTCAGCTAATGATGCGAGCGAGAAGTAAACAAAACTTTATGTAATCTGTATACGTTGTTGCGTCACCGGCAGACACTTTTCAGTTAAAATAAAGCAATGAAAAAAATATTGTTTCTTTGGTTAGATGCATTCAACTCTTTTCTTTGTGTAACTAACAAGTTTAAACAGTTAGAGATACCAACATATCACTTCTGAGGAGTTGTGGATGCCAGAAAACAGGGATAACATCAGGGCGAGTGAGACCAGGATGTGATAAATGTGAGACAAAAGCTGAACAGATCAATCAGCAAAGTCCGTTTTGAAAGTGCTGAACATTGTCTCAACAGTTAGAAAAACATCATTAGCTGTGGAAGAAGGCTGAATCAAATTAACACAAAATTCCTGCTAATCTAATATTGCCCTAAGGTATTTTTCACACTGGTTTGCAGCCCCGCTGTTTGTACCGACTTGCTTTTTCCACTGCAAATCACTATCAGTCATATGAACCGTCAACCAAGCAGAATAAGTTTTAAGTGTCTGCCTTTTGCCTCAGAATGGCTTCATAGACATGATGGTTTGATCCGCCGTGAAAAAACCGACCCATTGGAGACCAGTAGCCTGTAAATATACTGGTGCAGTTTTACTGTGGGTTATCAGAATATCAGAGCTGTTATCACAGATCTGAATTTTTTATGCAATACATCATGTCTGACTTGGAACAATGACAGCGCTGTCTGGAAAGGAGAATCACAAAGGTCCATCGCTGAAGCAAACTGAACCCAGGTTGCACTGATCTGATCATGCACGTAATCAATAACCCACTCTGACTATAAAGCGGCAGAGGGGAATGACCAGCTTGAGGTCACCACTTGGAAGCCATAAGCATGAAAATCTTTGCCATCACTAAATTGCACCTGACAGATTCTGGCACAATCTCTTTGGAATGAAATGTTCTACAGCCAAAGTTATTGGGAGGACGGTCTACTACTGAAGGAACCCAGGAGAAATTTCTGACCCACTTTGGGCATCTATAGTTTTCAGGAATCCCTCTTCATTCCCTTCTGTTTTTATTTTTTGCCACCAGTGATGGGATTACAGTATGAACTGGCAACGCCGTCTGAGCTCAATAAATACGGGTCAAACATCAATTGGAGCTGTATTTACCAGACAATTTGAAGGCATCTACAGATCGAGCCTCAGAGTTTCTCCTTTGATTTTCTTCATCGTACAGAAGCCACTGCAAATGTCTTAATGTGTTATTAAATGAGTATTTCCATTGTAGACTGTTATTAAATAACTACAAAGAGAAAGTGAGTCAGTTACATTAGAGCACGACTAAAACTGCTGCAGAACAAATGTGTGAGATGTTCATTCCTGCATTTCCAGATGTTTGCTGTGTGAACATTAAGAAAACATAAAACAGTCACAGTTAAACTTATCTTTGTCCGTCTCACAGTGAGGTCGATTAAACTAGCTGCTCAATGTGAGTTATTCCATCTGATCTTTTAATTAATAATGTGCTCGTTGATGAGCTCTGATTTTGTGGAGCTTTTCATATTTATAGATGATCATAAATGCTAAATTCTAGCAAAGCGTAAATGCAATTTCTGGACTTTTGCATTTGGACCTGTAATAATTAAAGCATTAAATATCAAAGCAAAACAGCATCTGTACATCACTTGCACATCAGCACAGTTTTAGCAATTTAAACGGCTTCAAATTTGGGTGAGGAGTCCCCCCTTCCACCACATCAGTTCACATTTTCAGCTGTGTTAGCACACTGTGACACGCTGTGTGGAAAAGCATATAAAATTACTTTTGATACATTTGAACGTTCATTCTTTTTTATTCTTTTTTTAGAACAAAAAATCACGTCAGATTGAAATTTTGAGGAAAATGAGTAATAAATTCCAAAAAGTGTGGTGTACGATGTAAACGCAATTTAAATGCACTGATGTGCCTCTGCTCTGATTTTATTGTTAATATTTCAGGTGTGTTTTAATCAAAGCTTCGACTAATAAACTGTTGTTGCCCTTTTGAGCCAGATTCGTTTGCAGACGGCGGCCCTAACATTATGAGTAAAATATGAATTTGGGTTATTGTTACAATCCAACGCGCAAGTGCTTAAGTAGCGTCTGCGGTGGCATTGAAAGTGCGGGTTATGGTTTGTGGAAGGACAGATGTCAGGTTGATTTAGTCTGTGTTTAACTTGTGACTGATTGCATCACTGCAGTGGAACAAAGTCAGGTGTGAGGGCAGCACAGTGGTGTTGAATTTCAGTGGATATGCCCTTGGCCAGATAGGTGATCGGATTTGCAAGTACCTACAAATATACACAATATTAATAATAACTTACAACGTGCGATATGTGTGTAGTTTTTAAAGCACTAATCTTTTCTTTAAACGGTTTTTAAATATGAAAGTGTGAATTTAAAAGTCAGACACACGCTGACATTCACGCAATGGCGGTATAACCTTTTGGCACAAGTATCAAAGCAGTATCATCGCACCTGTACTGACGTCGCCTCATCCCTTCAGCTTTGATTTCGGGTGACCGTAAACACTGCGGGCTCGTGGCAGGCCGCCCCCCCCCTCTCTGTGCGCGTGCGCGTTTCCTCCTTAAACTAATTGCAGTTTCGTTCTCTCCTTTCTGAGTGACAGAGGATTTCGCTTCGCCCCGAGCGACGTCACACTAAGGTGGGAGAACCAGCGCATTTTTGCCGCCTTCATCATCCAAAGAGCCCACACTGACAGCCAGCGCGGCAGAGACGCCTCTACCTGCAGCCGGTGAGCACCGAGAATTACCGAAACTTCATCCGGGCGTCATTTGAGGGCGAGCAGAGAGGGGCCAGCAGGGCTCCGCGCTTGAAGACATTAGAACTGTTAGACATGTGTAAGCGCTCCTCTTCCCCTCTGACTCTGATATGACAGTTTGTTTTTTTTAAAGTAAAATGACTCAGAGCCGAGGATCCTCACGAGTGGAGCTTTTTCACGCGCTGTTTCGCAGTCAGATAAGACTTGAGTGCTTTCGGGATTCGCCCTCGGTCCGCCCTGGAAGCATGTAACGTGCTGCGACAGATGGGGCAAAACGACAATGAAGAGGTTAACCACACCTTTGAAAGCGGACATCTCTTCAGTAGCCTCTTGACCAACTTTGTTGCGCATTAAGATGCGCACGGCCGACGAGGAGTTGAATTTTTGCGCTCTTCTTGACAGTCTGTAAGCGCGCCTGCACTGACTCCAGCCGCAGAAAGCAAGCAGGAACTTCCTATGTATTTAAGAGATAACTCGGTGCTGGCTGAGATCGTCACTCTGAACTTTGGTGGGGAGTCTCTTTGAGGATTTCAACATGACGGCTCGTCTCTCGCGGATCCAACTGGCTCTCTTCTTTATCTCGCTCTGTCCGGTCAATATCATCGGACTGTGGTGGTGAGTTTGCATTTACTACCACGTGTTTTTCGCTGTCTGTCTCACGTCAACCCAAACCTTCGTGTGATTTCTGCTCACGGTGGTGCGTAATCCCGGTTTTCTTATGTATTTGAAATCTAAATGAACACAGTCGCTATAAATATATATGCACAGTAGCATAACATTAATAAGTGATTAATGATTAGCACAATTCCCAGCAAACTACCCGAACCCAAGAATGCTCAAGAACAATCTAAGGTGTTCCCAGAGTGAGAGACTAAACCTGAAGAGAAGACAGGGAGGTGAGGGAGGTGTGCGCATTTCATTGCCTGCAGTGATAGAGAGGACAGGGAGATTGGTGGATGTGGTGTTGATGGTGTGTGTGTGTGTCTGTGTGTGTGTCTCTGTGTGAGAGAGAGTTCAGAGGGAGGAATGTCAGGTGGCCCTCTGGGCTCAGTGGATATGTCATCATAAAACAATCCCTATAGGCTCAGCTCTACAAGGTGTGTGACAGACAGAAAGAGAGACAGACAGCAGATCAGCTGATAAAATATTTTCTCTTGGTGAGGGTCTGTCTTACTGTTTCAATAGGAATCAAACCCTCTCTCTCCGTCTCTCTCTCTCTCTCTCCCTCTCTCTCTCTCACACACACACACACACACACACACACACACACACACACACACACACACACACTTTTGTAGTGTTTGAATGTGCAGCTTTGTGATTTTTTTCCACTTGAATCCTCCCACTGTTCATTCACAGCCCAGTCAAGGTCAGTGTGGGATGTAGTGTCATGGAAGCTCTGTGAGTTTATGTCCTTGTATGACTGGTAGATAGAGCTCCTCGACTTTGCCATTTTTCCGTCTTACTGTGGAAAAATAGGTTTGTGGAGGTAATCTGTGAAGATAGTTTGAATTAATTCGAGTTCCCTTTGTTAATAAAACATAAGAGTCTCTGCTTGTCTATCCACAGGCTTCACTGTATCTGTTACAGATTGTGAAAGTGAGCAAAAATAAGAGAGAGAATGGGTTCAAGTGTTACTGGCATTTTACATCCAGTACAACGTGTATCCACAATATTAAAAATGCCCAAACGTGTTTTTGTGTGTTTTTGAGTCTATCATAAACATACAGTTATGTCTCAGTCGGTTCTGGCACTGCACCGTGAAGCCCAACAATGTTTTCTTTAACATGTTTTTTTCTTTTTACTGTAATAACTAATGTGTTAAACAGTAATTTGACATCAGCTCACGCCATTAATGCAGGTTAATAACAATATTGCGTATACATCTTCATTACCGTCTCATTTACCGCCGGATCACAGTTTTCCTGTACCAGGCTTTAATGTAAGAGACAGAGGTTCTTTTTTAGGCTTAGTGTTGCTGTAAGGCCAAAACAGAGTGTTTATTATTTAGCCAGCAAAGTGAATGCCAGCCAGAAAAGCGCTGATCTTTTGCTGAACTGTGCTGGTACCCAGCTGTGGAAGGAAAGAGAGAAAAACAATGTCCATACAGGGTCAGCAGTCTGTTTCATCGCCATGAATTCATCGGTTTATTTGGGCTAAATCTGCTCATCTCAATGCAAATCGGTAAGCGAAAGAGTCCTGACACAGACCTGTGTTGCCTTTCTGTAATGTTGATGTCACTGTTCAGCTGGCAGCGTGGGACATTTGTTTTAAATAAGACTGAAGCAGATTAAGAGAATCAATGCGAAGAAATCAGCTACTTCCTTTTTATCCCCACTGACATACGCTGTCATCTTCTCTTACTCACTCTCTGGCTCACTTACACACACACTCACACACATAAATGAGTGGGCATATATGCACCAGCACATACACAGAAACACACACAGTGTGGCCAACTGTGGTGCTGCGGGGGTGAAACCACACCTGTGGATTGCTCTCCTGTCTGCCAGGACAATGATTCTCTCTGTTGAAAGATGCTGTTCATACCATCGTACGTCTCTCTTTCTCTGTCTCCTTCTGAATGTCTCTGTCTCCATATGTCTTTTGCCGTACTTGTCTTTTGAAGGAAAATGCCTATGACACAGATAGGTTGTTGATGAAGGAAAAGCGAGAGCTGCAGTGAGAGACGAAGAGTGAGCGAGATGAAATGCTGGGAGATAGCTGTCCTTTCAGTGCCTCTGCTGATTAAAGCGCTCTAATCATTTGGCCTGAGAGCAGAGAGCAAAGCTCAGAGACTCAGACACGAGTCAGGAATGTCTTTGCTCTCGTATTCTAGTTTTGACTGCAGTGCTTAGCAGGGCCAGCTTTGTTGTGTGTCACAGTCCTGACTTGGCGGATGGCCTGCGCAGAGCGTGCCACAGGTGCACACACACACACACACACACACACACACACACACACACACACACACACATACTGCACGTGTGCTTAAGCTCGCTCCTTTGTGTTTTGTGTGTGTGTGTGTCTCACTCCAAGATATACAGACACACTTATTCAGTCACACGTTATGGTGACTATATATATATATATATACGCGCACATATGCACACAGACAAACACACACTTTTACACACTTGCAAGAAATGTATAGTCAGGACTGCCATCATCACCACTAGAGAGTTTCATTGTAACAGATCTTATCTTGTCTGCTCGGGTCCTGGTCTGAAAAGCTAAACGTGTAATCAGGACCAGGCAGATGGGTTAAGATAAACATTAAATGGCGATGTGGGTTTGGCTTTATGTGCAACAGAGAACTGACATCAAATTGTTTATGTGTGTGTTAGTGTGTGTGCATGTTTGAGCATATATTTTTGTAGACATTCAGGCCAGCAGTATATTATAATGTCAGAAGAATGCAGGGCAACGACTGTCTAAGAAATGTCTAAATATCTAGGAATCGAGGAAGAGGAGCGAATTTATGATAAAGCCTTGGCAGCGCATGTTAGGACCTCCTTAAAAAACAGGTAGAATACCTTTGAAGATACACTTTCCTTGCTATCCCAATAAATGGAACTCATTACGTGTCATCGCTGCCTTGATTAATGCTCAGATCAGGCAAACAACACCTCCACGGACAAAAATGAACAAAGACTACCTTTACAGACAGATTTGTCCAACATAATTAACCAAGCTGAGCACTTTTAGTGTCTAAACAAACATCTAAATGAAAACTCAAAAAGAAAAGAGTAAGACTAATAGTCCAAGATGGGTCACAGGCACAGGTTTCCTGGGTAACAGTCTGGGAAATGACAATTCCCCATCTGAATGCAGACTATTTTATCTGCGAACATTCTTGTGTGTGATCTGCGCAACTATGATGATTTAATCAGGTGATACCTGCACACAAAGCCATATGTGTAGGAGTGATACCAACTAATATCACGCTGATGCTAGCAGGCGCTGTTATTTACTTTGATGCCTTACACATTTAGGTGTCGGATAAGAATGGGGGTTTTGATTCCCGTCAGCCTGTTCTTAAAAACCGTTTGTGCAGACCCTTTAAACCTTTTACAGACGTTTAATCTGCTGCCTGTATTTCAATCAAATATCATGGTAAAAGTATGTCCCAGTGCTGTTTCTCTCAACTTAAACTTTGACATGTGAATAACTGGGTTTTTTTTCCCAAGAAGAAGCACCATCGTGCCTGCGGCCACACGATTTTGTTGTAAAAATCTGAATCTGAAATGGCAGAAGCATCTTCACATTACACATTGGCTTAGTTTATTGACAGATGTCACTATGTCAACCACAACTCGCTTCTCTTTCGGCGGTAAACATCCCACATCTTAACAGAGGCATTTGCTGATGGTGCACGTTATTCTTAAAAGGAAAGAGACAGTTTAGTCGCCCTAAAGTTTTATTTTATGTATGATCACGCCTGTGATACAGAAACAGGATCTGCCTTCCATATACCATGAGTACTGTTGAGCTCTTTCATGCAGTCATGTGAATATATCCATATTTTGACTCAGAACTGTATCTGTTAATTGTCAGTGTCATTGGGTGTGCCACTGTTGTTAAACCAGAATAATGTTTTTCTCGTGACATTAGCGCGGTGTTGTTGGTTTCCTGCTGGTCACATTTAATTGCCGCTGCTTACATTATGAGTGCTGAAACTTTTTATGGCAGCAAATGTCTTTGTTTCAGGCTCGTGTCACGTCAGCATGTCAGCATGTCAGCACGATCGAGCGTGTGTGAAAGCGATCGACACGTCTCAGGCTGAAAGCTCAGAGAAACAGCGAAGCCGAAAACCGGGAGCTCGTTTTGAAATTTAGTTGGGAACAGCATGTTTGAATTTGCACACATTTATGTCACATATGAACCGTTTCCTCTTCTCTCTTTGTTTTCTCACGAAGCCCAGCATCTTGTTTCCATTTTTACACTCCTGCCGACCTTTTCCCTTTGTCTCGTTCGCTCCGGCGTCTCAGACTAGCGCTTGTCGTGACTGTATTCATCTCCAGCATACTTGAGGGATTAAGGAGGGATGAAATTCACTCATTCATGGGTGGAGTGAAAAAAAGAGAAAGGCCCAGTACAGCACAGCTCCACGGTGGCGTGAGCTCTTTAATGAAATATGAAGTCTCTACGAGTGCCAGTGTTGAATCTCTTTGTGACCTAAAAATAATATAATTATTATATAATTATTGCCATTGTGAAAAACTATCAATCCAAGACCTTTTACCATATCTGACACCTATTTTTTTATTAGACAGCACAAAGAAAGAATCCGCCGACACCAAACTGCAGACAAACTGTAAATGTTTAGCTCATGATTGGACCAGCTGAATATTTGTCATAGCAGTGATAGTTTTCCTATCAGTGCCTTTGATTTGAGTACTTGTGATTCTCAGCCTTGTTTTATCTCTGTCTGCCGCGTTCCTCTGCCTGTGCCCAGGTCTTTATCTTCAAGAAGAACTGTTCATGCGAGACAGTGTTTCCTCAAAGCTGCTGATACTATCAATGACTGACCTTCCCTCTCAGTGTTTTGCACTGGGTTATCTGCTCAGGAGCTGTATCATAAATGACTGACTGAAGAACAGTGGCACTTTGCATGGAGAGGATCTGATTACTTGCCTTGCTTTGAAGTTCCTACTTGGACGTGTATGCGAGCTTTTATCTGTTTCTGCACTGTAAGTGCACCTGCGTGGATCATTTTCACTTTTCCAAAACAATTTTCGTGACATTACAAACACTGCTTTTTTTGCACCTGAAATACGCACTTTTTGGATCCACGGTAAAGTGATTCCAGTCTCCCCTTCCTCACACGGATGCACACTATAATGTTTCAGTCTCCAAACAAGGGCAAAAATGCTGGGCACTTACAGCACGTTGATCCCATCATTCAATTAATGCACCCCATTTTTGGGTATATCTGCAGCAATGTGCTCTTCCACCTGAGTTCACCTCACTTCCAACATCCCCACTTTCCTTGTGCCCTTTTTCTAAACCTCTAAGTCTGATGAACCCACATTACCCAATCGATGTGCAGCCAAAATTCAGGCATGATTTCTTCCTACTGTGTCACAGCGTTGCACGATCGCGCTTTGATGTACCCAATTATGTCGATATCGCTCCTAATTGTTAAAACTTGCAAAAGCTTGGTACTTGAGTTAAATTAAGTTTAGCAAAGTTTAGCTTTGTAATGACTCTCTATTTAGGTTGTGCCGGGGCTTGTTTCTGCTTGTCGAGAGCAAGTTAATTATTATAATTATAGTAAGGTATAGCATAACAATTGTTATGCAGCCGAAGAAGGCACTGTGTTGCATGATACAACCTTAAAGGGGAACTTTATGTCTCATATCCAGCTCCCTTTAGGAGCTTTGCTATCAAAATAATCCATATTTATCTCACACTGTGGTTTGTGCTGCCACTCACTGTTCATTTGCGCTCTATAAAAAGCTGTTCGCTCCCATTTAAGGCCTCAAAGGCAAATTTCTTCTGATTGGCTGCCCCTGGCAAACAGAAGTTTAGAGCAGGAGGTGCTTCTCTGATCACAGCCAGAGCTGTTTGCCTGAGATACTCATGTTGGTCATAGATGGTGACATATCTCTTTGATAAATGGATGCATAAGCAGAAAAAAGTCAAACCGACCATTTAGAGAGTAGTCAAACCCTGAGCCTTTGACTCACAGGTGTTAAAGGCACACACACACACACACACACACACACACACACACACACACACATATATATATATGTATCCTCTGACTACTTTTTTTTTCTCCAAATTTATCGCACTTACATGTTTTGAATCATCAAATAATTTTTTATATTACACAAAAAGAAGAAGAGTAAATACAAAACACAGTTTTATTAAGGGAAAGAATCTATCCAAACCTACCTGCTCTGTGTGAAACAGTAATTGCCCCCTAATCCTAATAAATGGTTTTGCCTTGTCAGCAAAAACTCCAATCAAGTGTTTGTGATGTGCTGGTGATGAGTCTTTCGCGTCTCTGTGGAGGAGTTTTGTCCCACTCTGCTGCCTGGCAGCTGGATAGTGTAGTGGTAAGACTACACACCTTTGGAGTGGAAGTCGCAAGTTCCCTCCCGGTATCCAGTAGGGGTCCTGGTTAGACCCCCCATGCTAAAAAGCCAAGCCCTGGAATGGCGTGGCTACGTCTGCAGCCTGTCCACAGCTTGGACACCAAGCATTTCATTACATGTTGTATGATTGTGTATGTGACAAATAAAGTTTGTTTGTTACAGAATAGTTTTAATTCAGCCACACTGGAGGCTTTTCCAGCATGAGCGCCTGTTTATGGTCACCTCAGTCTGATTTAAGTCCACAATTTGACTCGGCCATTTGAAAACCTTCATTTTGGATTTGCTGCAATAGTCCGCTTAAGCTTCATGTCATTAACTGATGGTCAGACATTCTCCTTCAGGATTTTCTGGTAGAGAGCAGAATTCATGTGGTCCAGGTCCCGAAGCAGCAAAGCAGCCCCAGACCATCACCCGACCACCACCATGTTTGACTGTTGCTGTGATGTTCTTGTTATGAAATGTTTGATGCCAGATGTAATGGGACTCAAACCTTCCACAAAGTTCAGCTTTTGTCTGTCCACAGAATATTTAAAAAAAACAAGAAGTCTTGGGGATCACCCAGATGTTTTTTGGCAGATGTGAGACGAGTCTTTGTGTTCTTCTTTTTGTTTTTTCTTTTTGTTCGTTTATTGTTGAATCACGACCTCTGACCTTAACTGAGCGTGGTGAGGTCTGCAGTTGTTTAGATGTTGTTCTGGGTTCTCCTGGATGAGTGTTGGAGTAATTGGAGTAATCCTGGGAAGTTTCAGCACTTATCCAAGTTTTCTCCATGTGTGGATGATGGCTCTCACCGTGATTTGCTGGATTCCCAAAGGCTTACAAATCACTTTGTAATACTTACTTGCTGCTATTTGTGATCTTTTAGCCCCCTACACTTTGTCAGACAGCTTCTATTTAAGTGATTTTTTTTAAAAATTCAACAGATCTGGCAGTAATTGGGTCGGGGTGTGAAATTGATCTCAGTTTTCAAAAAATGTGATTAATCAAATAAAATTTAGGATTTAACAAGAGGGACAGTTACTTTTTTCCCACACAGCCAGGTAGGTTTGATAACTTTATTCCCATAATAAAGAAATCAATATTGAAAAACTGCATTTCGTATTTTCTCCAGGTATGTTCTTTTCATTTTAAAATTTGCTTGATGACCTAAAAAACTAAGAATTTAGGAAGGAGGCAAACACTTTTTTACTGTATGCATACTGTACAAGTATAAATACAAGTACAAAGCAGATTGCCTCGTGGGAATATGCTGATATTTATCTGTGTTGGTCCGCTGTGAGCAGCGGTACAAAGAGAGAAAAAAAGACAAGACGCTTTCTTAAACAGATAAAATATTACAAAAATCATACTATGTCATATATCATGTGATAAGACTTACTGAAGAGAAAGCAAAAGCGTTGGCAAGTTCCGTACAATAACCATACAAATTCCTCATCAGCCCTGATCTCACACTGTGTTACGTTCATTCCAAGAGAAAAACTCTTAATGCATCACAGAAGGTGTGAAGTGAGGTGCAGGTGAAAAACCTGTATTGTGCCCTTTTTTAACAGGGAGACAAGGAAATAACATAAATGCATTTCATGGAGTAGTGTCGTGTATAAGAGTGTCAGGTGAAGTAATATGTAGTAGTGAACAAGTGATCCTCGTGCCAAATTTATCCTTTAACAATAGATAGAGAGTTTCTGTTTTAGCCCCTCTCGCGCTCTCTGTCTCTCTCTCCCGATATCCATCTATATATCTATATATTTGTTTGGGAGCCTCCCAGCTGCCTCTGTCTGTGTGTTTTTCGTATGCCGTGGACAGAACTCAGAATAAAACTCTAGTGCGTTCACTAGTTTTACGGGTCTACACCTCCCATTATAAAAACCACCCTGGCTTTTGCGAGCTGCTGACAGAGCTGGCCGCGCACACACGACGAGTCCTCTCACAGACATACGCACAAACGAGCCTCTTGCCTTTCTCACAGCTACGTAAGCCCAGACAGAATGCAAAGATATACACCTGCATGCATAGACATAAATTTGACATTAATCTCTTCCTCGCTCTCTCACACATGCTTCCCGGTGGCAGTGGGTAGATAATAAGTGGTTTTTGGGAGGGAGTGTATGTTGCTAAGTATTTTACCTGTACCTGGTAATTAACACCTACACACTGTCTGTATGTTTCAATTATCTGTGGGATCACCACACACAAACACTCATTGTAGCCTCACAGCTACACTGTTTACACAGAACACCTGTAATGAAAATACAGCATTGTTTCCATAGCAGTGTTTTCAACACACACTAATCATAAGTAATCACAGAAGAAATGGAAAAGTGGGTGTCCCACAGTTGTGTGTGGGTGTGTGTAGATGGTATGCCAGTGCAATTTCAGCGTATAACATGACATTCGGCTTTTTCCCATTGTGCTCTATATATAATGGACGATTATTTGGGATTAGGTGCTTTAGAAATGTATTCTTCTGCTATTGTAACGTAACAAAGTCCCGGCGGTACCGTATTAGGTCATTTTGCCTCCAGGCCTGGCTTTCAGCAAAGAGGCTAACATGAGCTTTCTTATGTGTGAAAGGTACTTTTAATTCTGTCGTCTGCTGACATGTTAGCCTGCCATCTAAATTATTATATCAATCTAAAAATAGACAAAAACATGCAAATGGAGCAGGAATGACCGCAGGAGCATGTGCGTGTCCCGGGTATCAGACTGCCAGGGGAGAGAATTGGTGAGAGTGTTTGTTCTGCTTCTTAAAACAAACTCTCAAGGCAGATGAATGATATCAGGAGGTGCTATTAACAGGGATGAGGCTGAATGAAAAACTATGAGTTGGCCTTTTCCTCGCCCTCGCTTTCTCCTTCCCTCCCTATTTAATTGTAAAACCTCAACTTATGAATCACATCTGCTGGGATCCAGGGAAAAAAAGCATGAAAAAGATGCAGAGGAGAGATGGAATAGGTGTTCTACATAGGCTAAATTGGCAGCCGGCTACAGCAGAGATGAGAAAAGCAAAGAGTGGAAATAAAGTCATCTCATAAAGTCACTTTCCCTGTAGTGACACTGAAGTGTCCACAAATGCTGGCAGTGATTCCAAGTGGCAGAGCCAATTCCCCCTTTCCCATTAAGAGTTAGAATAAACTATTTATCTGTATTATATACACTAATCTGTCAAAGCTGCTCAGGACGATCACAGTTGTATTCATCAAATGCAAGAAATATGTATATACATATTAATGTTTTAAATATTTAAACTTCATGAAGCAAGCTTGATTTATTTTCCCACACATTTAAACATTTTTTTCTTCTTCTTTTCTGTAATATAATATGTGCAGATTCCTTGAAGGAGCGCTGGTTTGAGGACTCTGTGTGGTTTAAGCAGCAAAGCTCTTAACGTCTCTAAAATCTACAGAGAAGCTGTATCGTTAGGAAATCTAGAAAGACTGCCTTCTGGTTTACCAAAATCAACTTAAGCCGCATCAAAATCAACTGTAAAGAGCCATCCAACTACATGACTTCCAACTTTTTGAGGACCGCACAGTTCTTCCGAGCGCAGTCCAATAACAAAATCTCAACTTGCCAATCTGACATCAGAGTCAGGATTCCTCTGGGAAACTATGCTGTTGTCTCCCACGTGCTGATTCAAGAAGCACATTGTCGCATGGCTGAGATGTGGTGGGTAGAGCTGGCGGGCTGAGGAGCCAAAGAAAAACCTTCTTCGGCTGATGATTGCAGAGTTTCCCGAGTGACAAAATAAGCCATGTGAAGTCTCCGTTGTTATAATGCTGCTTAGAAACCATTCTTCTTCTTCTTCTCTCACATTGTTCAAACAGGGCGGTGGGCAGCCCACTGGTCATGGACCCCAACAGCATTTGCAGGAAGGCAAAGCGCCTGGCGGGGAAGCAGGCTGAGCTGTGCCAGACTCAGCCCGAGATCATCAACGAGGTGGCCAAAGGGGCCAGGCTGGGCGTCCGGGAGTGCCAGTACCAGTTCAGGTACCGCAGGTGGAACTGCACCAGCCACCACAAATACTTTGGGAAAATACTTCAACAAGGTGAGTGACGATGCTCCGCAAGCTTTGTCTGCCTCTTCTTAGTAAAATGCATACTGTCTTGCATAGTTGGAAGTATGCATGTATGACTCGTGCTGTGAGTTAAATAAGAAGATTTAAATCATTCTCATGTCTGCCTGGAGCTACAAGCCCAAATTCAACCAGCATCTTTAAAAGTCAACGTGTGGTTAAATGTGGTCAGGCAGTGCTTAAAAATGGGAGAGATTTGTTTCTGTACGTAGCTGATGGATCATCATATTAACAAGAATTTGAAGCTGTCGTGTCTTCAGCTGGTTTACGATTATAGCCGGTGTCCTTGCATCAACTTGAGGTCAGAGCCCTGCCTGATGGCACTCCAACAAACAAGGGCAGCTGTTGTATGTCTGAGGAGACATATTCACACTTGACTGACTCTCCTCTTCATCAGATTGGGCATGCCTGAAATGATCAGCTAAGAATGCCTTTTCTCTTAACATCTTTCTTAAGATCTCCTAACATCTTCCTCCAACTCTTTGAAGTCTGTAATATAACTGACGCAGGGTCACTGCTGGGTCTTCTGCAATTACTGTGTTGGTTTTTTCTCTTGTCTGATTAGATTCATAGAGAGTTTCTTGTCTCTCCTTTGACTTGCATTACAGAGGACCTTTATCTTTGTGTTTAGTTAACAAATAAGGCACATGTATTATTAATTTACAGCAAAGGAAACACAATGTGCCAAACATGTCATTAAACTCATTTTTCCCTCACTGGGGGAAGATGTGCAAAATGAGGTTTGGCTCCGATGTGTCATAAATCTAGATAGTAACATACTATAACTGTATGATTGTCAAAGATCTCCATTAAAATCCAGTAAGTTTCCCTTTTGGAGCACTTTTGATTTCATGTGGCCTGACAGTAAGAAGTAAGAAGAAAAGAAACACATTAAATATTTGCATCAGGAGGCATTTTTGTTCCTTTCAGCTGAGACAGAATCAAAATAACTAACATTTTACATGGCTGAGAGATTTCAAATACCCATTAGATGTGTCAAATATGTTTACTCACCCCTAAAATCAACACAGAAGACCTGTGAAACTGAAGTTTGCACTTTATTTTGTGCTTTAGGAGAAGTTTATGTTTCTTTTAACTTTAATAACTTATAGATGCAATAATGCTCTGAATGCCTTCTCTTGTTAAGCTCTACAGCTCAATAACAGTGTGACATCAGAAAAGACATTTTTCAGCAGTTCCAAAGACAGTTTTTTTCTCTTATATGAATTTATGACACCAGTTTTGTTAGTGTCCTGGACAGGGAAAGAAAGGAGAAAAAGAGAGAAGGAGAGAGGAAGGGAAGAGAAGAGGAAAAGGGGCAAGAATCTACCGGTAGGAGACAAACTAGCAATTAATCATGAATTCCTGGCTGTCTATAAGGGAGGCCAAAGTGCTCCTCTGCTTTAAAAGGCTTTGTCCACAATTACCTGGATCTGCTCTTAATGGCTGTTTATCATAGACTAGTAGCAGCACATGTCAAAATAAAAGTGCCTTCATATTTAATGTACTCTGTTTGTAAGTGGTTTGCTTAACCTCATTGACCTCTATAGTTCTGTAACAACACACTCTTACAGAAACACGAGTTTTTATTTGCAGAAAAATGATGGCTGTGTTTTGCATGATTTCTGTCAGGTCATGTGCAAAAGCAGCACAGCTACGCCGTACGTAGGGAAAGGGAAGCTGCCTCGACTCCTTTGATTGCATGTCTCATTTTTGTCACTCTCTGCTGCTGTTTTTGTGGCAGCCAACTCATCTTCCCCCTAAAAAAGCAGCGATTCACTGCACGTGTTTAGTCTTACTCAGTCTCTATTTGCTTTATTCACTTAGTTTTGTTATTTTTGTTTTACCTATAGTTACTCCAGCTGACCGCTCTTCACTGACAGCAGCCGACTCATTGGGCACTGTTCAGTACTGTGAGTTTTCTCCCAGTGCTAATGATTCTTACTAATCGCGTTTCATGCATCTGTGCCACAACAGAGTCCTTTTTCACGTGTACAGTGGAAAGGTGTTTTACTAACTGTTCTGTACTGAGTTAAACAGGCTTCTAATCCTGTTTAGCAAACAGTCTAAACAGCAGTTTAAAAGACCTGAGTGATGGCATTTGTGTATTTCTTGGCGTGTTTGTTGACAGGATTAAATCCTGAGGAAAAAAGAAACGACTGTAGCTGCAGTCAGTGGAATAATAGCTTGAACTATTTTGTATTAATAACTGTGCAGCAAGCGTGTGTGTGTGTGTGTGTGCGTGCGCATATAATGATGAAAACCATTACTCTGTACTTCTGGGTGTATGGAAAGAAAACAACACATATACTAAGGATCCATGGTGCAAATGTTTACTTTTTGATTTGCGTCAAGCCAGCAGATGGAAGAGAACACTGAAGGTGTAAACTTAGTGTGTGTGTGTGTGTTGATATAATAGGGGTTTTAGCTGATTTCACAACATTACTGAAACACTGCCATTTCAAAACTTTACTACGAGACATCTGAATGAGTGAACACGTTGACACAAGGGCCAACCTGTCCTCACTCCCCCGTCTCATCACAGACTGAAGCTTGGTCAAGAACTGTATACGCTGTATTTTAACAAATTGGCCACCTTTTTTGTATCACGTGCAGGGCGCTCTGATTAATTTCATTAAAAGTCGCTCAACATGGGAAATCGGCATCATACGATCACAGGCAGATGTGCTCTGCGGGGTCCCAGGTCCCTGTGAAGGAAAAGCTTTTTGCAGATGGGAAAAGGTTGCCTTGCAGCATGCTGTTAATGCTGTGAAATGCTGAATTTTAACTCAGAACACCTGTTGCTAAACCTAACCAGTAGGCTTTTAGTGTCTAAATTTAGACAGGACTAGAAGACTGGCCTGTTTTCTGATTTGGAAGACAAGTGAATACAACATTTACTACCTCACCTCCCTCCTTACGTCGGTCGTTAGTGAATGTGTCCGTGTAAATGTTTTTTTGCTGCTAGGGTACAAAAACCATCTTTTATCACAAGAGGCACATTGTCGTAACGACGGAAAGAAATTGTGTCCTGGTATTGTCAGCAGTTCTTGACATGGGCTTTGAGAAACTTGTGGCTGCATGAGATAAACCCTGCCAAAAACAAACAAACTGGGAAAGTACCAAAGACTGGTTCACAAGTTGTGTCTAGATCTTTGCCCATTTTAAGGCTTGCAGATTAAACTGGATTTAGTTTGAGTTATTTTTATAGAAATTTTGAGGCATCGGCTCCTGTAATTGTGGGGAATTGCTCTGCATTTCCCCACAGTATGGAGATGAACTGCATGCGGTGGTACTGTTTTCACCTGAGACTGCTGATAACGCTCAGCATCAGAGGGTTTGTACAGAATACAGACAAAGGGAGCACAAGAAACACTGTCGGTGGAACAAAGGGATTCTGGAGCAGTACAGAGCAATGTTAGAAATTGGCTCTAAAATGTGTTAAAATGAGCGTTGTTGCCAAACTTGAGCATGTGATATGAAGAGCTGAGAGTGTGGATGTGCTCCCGTGGCTCATTTTGCATGTGCATCAGATTGTTTTCTTCTCGGGCCATAAACATTTTACATACACTTATCTCCCAAACAAAGACTTCTGCTTTCTTGACATCAGTCTTTATTATCCTCTCTTCCTTTATCTCCGCTGTGTTCGAAAACATACAGACAATGGAGCCCGGATGGCTCCCAGTGCGAGCCAGCCCCCATACACTGATGCTGGTAATCACATAAGAGATATTCCAAATTGTGTGTGCATTCTGTCCTGTGGAACGAACCAAGGCCTCTTGCTTTGGATCCGCACATTTATTAAGCCGGTCATCAATCATGTCAAAAATGTTCAGACTTTCTTATTAATGATGCTCTTAGGCTGACTCTCAGATTTGATCTATGCGATAGTTGTAGGGTCTGTGCTGATTTGATTGAAATGAATACACGGGTTTCAGGATGTTTTATTTTCCTGTCACTGTTTTTAACATTAATGAGCCTTTATACTGACACTGTGTGTGTGGAAGTGGATGTTTAGGACATTATCTCCCAAACCAAGCCCTTCTCAATATGACATGCAGGACAAAGGGAAACCTAGGTTGTGCTCAGATCCACTCATTCAGTTTTAACTGCCGCACCAAAGCACTTTATATTGTAAGGTAAAAACCCTTTAAAGATACAGAGAGAACCCCAACAAGCAGACGAGCCTTTTTCAGCAAGCATTTGGCGACAGGGGGAAGGAAAAACTCCCTTTTAACAGGAAGAAACCTTCAGC
Source organism: Etia nguti (assembly GCA_015106755.1). Taxonomy (NCBI): domain Eukaryota; kingdom Metazoa; phylum Chordata; class Actinopteri; order Cichliformes; family Cichlidae; genus Etia; species Etia nguti. The sequence continues at coordinate 27,366 of VUQG01000709.1, read as the reverse complement.
AGAAGCAGGCAGGGGCGGCCATCTGTCAGGGGAGGAAGACAGGGCAAAGAGACACTGTGGAAGAGAGCCAGAGATTAATAATAACTAATGATCAATGCAGAGAGGTGAGTGAAGAAGAAACACCCAGTGCATCATGGGAATCCCCCAGGAGCCTACATCTATTATAGCATGACTAAGGGAGGATTCAGGGTCACCTAAATCAGCCCTAACTATATGCTTAAGCAAAAAAGAAAATTTGAAGCCTTAAAAGTAGAGATAGTGTCTGTCTCCTGAAACCAGACTGGGAGCTGGTTCCACAGAAGAGGGGCCTGAAACTAGCATGTAGCCTTCCAACCTCCTGTGAGAGGGACAACTGCTGAAGTCCAGCCCTAACATACAACTCATCTCTTCTGATATTGCAGTGTTTGGATTTATAGATACTGTTAATTTCCACACACCATATGTGATTATATCAGGAGTTCCCCACCTCTCCTCAGACTGTCCCATCTGGGTGTTCCTTGTTTTTAAAAAGTATGAATCACTTCATTGGTAAATTCTGACAGAGTTTTTCTTTTTCGAGCAGGTTCTGATCTACCATTTTGAAACTCACTCGATATGACCACAATTTGTTGCGGGTGTAGATTCACCTAAACAAGCGTTTTCTTATAGCGTGAGGTCTTAATCCTGACAAAACACAGTTTTTTAAAGCTTTGCTTGATGTACCTGATCACGTTTGTATGATGACCTCTAAAAGATGAAAAAGTGATTAAAATAATATGCGGTAGATCCTGCAGAAGGACTTTTTTTGAAATAGAAGCAGACGTAGACAGGCCCAGACACCCACCATGGCAGGGAATTTGTTTGGAATTCATGTCTGCAAGGAAAATGTGAAACAGGGTGCCTCAAATCATCAAATTTTTGATAGCTTCTTTTCCTCCTCTCCCTTGGTTTTCTCTGTCTTCTTTAAGCCTTCTGCTTTTCCCCCTCATGTATGTCGTCTGCTCATTTTTACAGAGGTAACATTTTGTCTTGTGCTAGTTGATGCCTTCAAAACTGAAATGTGTGAAAAACATGTCAAACAACACTATTTATTTTCAATTTTTGCCATGGAGATTTCCTCTGCTCAGCGTAGTGCTTTGCAAGCACAGTTGATGACATCTGGATGGCCTCTCGGCTTGTTTGGACACAGCACGTGTTGCTATCACCATATTGTACTAATGATTTAAGTGCTGCTGTTTCACACATGTTTCTAAATAGTTGCAGGAATGCTTTAGAGATGACACATTTTAATTTGAGTATGTTTGCAGTTATAACCTTCTGCCGAATGGTAGGAACAAAAAGGTGTGGTCTGCTTAAGTTGTAATAGGGGCCTGTAGCGCGCACACACACACAGACACACACACACACACACACACACACACAAACACACTAAATTGGTACAAATGCTACATGTCCCACATATCTCTCACATATCTATTTCTCAGATTCAGTGAGCTGTTTCCAACATTTTCCACAGCAGCTCTTCACATAACAGAAGACGAGCAGACTATTGTGAAACGTTAAATGCTTCAAACTGCATAAAACAATATTTTTCACACACAAACTTTTACAAATGTGCCTGCACTGGAGACATCTCTGGGTGTCTTACAGCTGGTATTGATATCAAGGCTCGCTGGGGTGTGCAGGTTTTGTCGCACGCCACCCAGTCTGTTTATGTGTGTGTGTTACCATTCCTAATGAATCCCATTCAGTGAATCATGCGATACAGAGTTGGCAGTGTTGATAGTGGTGACTGCACAGCCATTGCCTTCCAGCTCCTAGAAATAAAAATGCTTTTGCTTCATCTGAACACAGCATACAGTGGTTAAAATATGATTTTTCCCTCAAATCTGCGACACTGTTGTGTTTCATTCTGTTCAGAGGTTATTTTTAGGTGATTTTTCATTTAGTTTACCCTCAGCAAGACTTACACTACTATTTAAAACACATCTTCCTACAAAATGTTGTCATATTTTTTTTATCCCTGCACACTTAACAACCTCACACACATATGCAGTCCTGTGATAAACTAAGAACACCTTACTGCTTCTATAAGAATTGATAAGGTAAGTACAGCCAGGCGCTTCTGAATAAATGTAAATTTGATTAACTCTTGATGATCAGCACGTGTGGCCACGTCTGTAAATCTGGAGCATTCGTGTGTGTGTCCCAACAATGTCACAGTCTTTCCAGGAGTGGACATCCCACCTTGTAATACTAAGAGGAACTGCAGAAATCCAAGAGCTACAGCTGAGAGATTCTACAGACCTTATTTAGTATGTTAAATGTTCAAATTCATGACAATACTATTAGAAAAAATGAAAAAGTATGGCTTGCGTGGGAGGATTGTCAGAAGAAAGCGTCTTCTCTCTAAAATGAACATGGCAGCATGGTGTAGGATTGCAAAACTGCATCTGAACAAACTACAAGACTCCTCAAAAAATGTGGTCATAATGCACAGCACCATATCTGGCAAAAACCAAGCACAGCATATCAGCACGAACACCTCATTCTCAGTATTTGCAAGGTGGGCTTACTGGGCATACTGGTACTCGGGACCTCAACCTGATGGAAATGCTGTGATGAAATGCTTCAGAGAGCTGTGCATAAACAAAAGCCTGCAAACCTCCAACAGCTGAAAGAGACTAATAAAGTCATAGAGAAAACAATTGCTGCAAAATGTGGTTCCACAACTTACTGAGTAATGCACAACTGCATAGAGTGAAAGCTTTGATGTTTTCACACAACAGTACAGCAATATCTTTTGAATTTTTGTCTGTCTTATTCTTAACCTGAATAAAGTTTCTTATAATTCTTGTGCTTCTTATACTTATGTTCAGGTCAGAGGGCAGCACTGTTGTTTTTGGCAATGCTGCTCATGTAGTAAACCGCTTTACTCAAGCAGCAGGTGGTCAGTTGTGGTTTTCAATGATGAAATGAAACCTCCAAACAAGAATAGCATCCCCATCAGCTAGCATTTGCTAACATGCTAAAATAGTAAATACCACATACAGACACGTGTCGTTATTAACTTCTGATAATATTACCTCGCTGTCCTTCTAATGTGTTAAATTGTAAATGTTTGGTTTTGTTCTTCTTTCCTGAAGATCGACATTAAGAAGGCCAATCATTCATGTGGCACTAAAGACGACTCGCTCCTAGTAAAAATTAAAAAAGAAAAGCAGCAAGGTTGCATGAAAGTAATTAGAGTGCTCATATTAGAGCCGAATAACGAAGGAACGTGTCTGCGTTACATGCAGTATTCTTTGGATAAAAGAAGAGGTCTGTCTCATACGGCAGTGAGCTGTATGGGCTTTGGCTGCACAGTACATGGTAGCAGCATCAGTTTATTGTTATTGCTTGCCATAAAAAAAAATCAGGCAAACACATGAATCTTTTGTATTCCAGTTTGTTCTGCAACAAACATTCAATTTAAAGTAAGAATAAGAGCAGTGTTCGCATGCATTAGCTCAGAGCAATTTTTTTTATAGCTGCTCTTTTTACGTCAGGTGATGGACAATAGCTGCTATAACCCCGGATAAAGACACGCTGATCTGTGGGTGGCAGAAATGCTGAAGCAACCGGGGGGAGACAGACGATCAATTTGCAGTTGTAGTTGGGCACAGTTTTAACCAGCAGTGTTAAGCCATGCACTCGAAATAAACCAGCAGCTGTGGTGTGCATGAGAGCTTGTGTGTACGATTATGGTAGCCTGAGAGAGAAATAGCCATCCTCTCAGCACCACACGCCAGTGACACTTCAATTGTAGTAATAGAGCAGGTCTGAGAGAGAAGCGCTTTTATCCTGTTCCATGAGGCTGAGATATCGACTGATTGGATGCAGAGACAGATGTCTGGAGGGATGCTTGTTGTTTTATTGTCCTGCAGCTGACTGTGGAGCGATACTGACCACTTAATGAAAAATATGTGTCCAAATGTGTTGTTGTGTAATAGGTAGATATTTATCACATGAATACATTAACACTGTTAGGATGACATTCCTGAAAGTGGAGTTGCTGAAAAAGGTAAATGCTGTTTTGAATCCCCAAATTTGGACGGTTGGACTAAACTCATCCCACCAGAAGAGCATGGCTACATGCACATATCTTACATGTATGTATGTAAGGCTTTTAAAGTGTCTGCATCAGGTGCGATATAAATTTGTTGCAAGTCTGTCAGCTGAGGTTTGAGCAACCATCAGACTCAAAGAAGTTGGACGCCAGGTTTCCAAAGTGTTTCCGGTCACGTTTGTGGAGCCAAATGAAGTTTATGAAATCCAGCATTTTACATGAGAGACATAAGATTTGAGATTGTACTTTTGTTACTACCTATCAGCAAAATCAGCTCTGTATTTACAGAGCATCACCCATATATGTACAATTACTGCCATCGGTATTCAGAGGTCACCAACTTTCAGCAGAGTCTGTCTCTACACACCTCCAAACTTCGTGTAGTCTTCAGTTTAACTCAAGAACAGTGAAGCTTCATGGAATGGATCACCAGGCACAATGCAAAGTGTCATATGCTGTGGTGGAAAGCACGCCACCACTGGACTCTAGAGCTTCGGAGAGATGTTCTCCGGAGTGACAAATCACCATCTGGCAATTCAACGAACGAGTCTTGGTTTGGTGATTGCCAGGAGAACAGTACACGTCTGACTGCACTGTGTTTGGTGGAGGGGGGATTATTGTGTGGGATTGTTTTTCAGTAGTTGGGCTTGACCTCTTAGTTCCAGGGAAAGGAACTCTTAATGCTATGCTTCAGCATACCAAGACTTTTTGGACACCAAACTGTTCCCCAGCTTTGTGGGAACAGTTTGGTGATGGCCCCTTCCTGTTCCAACATGACTGCACACCAGTGCACAAAGCAAGGTCCATAAAGACATGAATCCACTTCTGGAAGAACGGTCAAAAATTCCCATTAACACACTCCTAAATTGTGGAAAGCCTTCCCAGAAGAGTTGACGCTATTATAGCTGCAAAGGGTGGGCCGACATCACATTAAACCCTGTGGATTAAGAGTGGGATGTCACTCAACTTCATATGCGTGTGAAGGCAGACGAGAGAATACTTTTGGCAGTATAGCGTGTATGAGATTGAAACGGCACAGAGAATTGTCCCCTGGGGAAGATCTCATGAAAGGGGGACTGAAGATGAGGAGAATTCTCCCGTTGCAGCAGAAAATGATCAGCCTGATAAGAAGGGTTGAAACCAGGAGCTGTATTGCTTGATGCCAATGTAGCATAAGGACATCGAGGTCACCTGTATTAAATCTAAAACTCACATCCGTAAGAATTAGAATAGAAAATGTGTATGGCATATATTTATTCAATCCTGTATTTTACATGTTTGCAGTGGGGCTGTGTAAGTTGTCATTATTATAAATTCCTTCAAACTTTGGTAAAAGTCATCACTATAAATCTCATCAGGTATCTGTGGAATTACTCTTTGTTAGCATTTTTGTAATGCTGCATGCAGACTAGACCTCAGTAACCTGAACCCCCTCTTTTGCTTGTTACTGTAGATATCCGGGAGACAGCTTTTGTTTATGCCATCACAGCCGCTGGTGTGACCCACTCTGTGACGCAGGCCTGCAGTATGGGAGACCTCCTGCAGTGCGGCTGTGAGGCGACCAGGAACAGACCGCCTCCGAAGCCGTCCTCCTCTGGGGACGGGGTCAAGTGGGAGTGGGGGGGCTGCGGAGATGATGTGGAGTTTGGTTATGAAAAGTCAAAGCAGTTTATGGATGCCAAGAGGAGGAAAGGCAAGAGTGACATCAGGACGCTCATCGACCTGCACAATAACGAAGCCGGCAGACTGGTAAGCAGTTTCACAAAGTTTCTGTTTACTGTTTGAATGTAGTAAAAACGCATGTTTCACCTGCTGTTAAAGTTCGACAAAGGTGTCGGTTGTCCATTGGAATGCTCCTTTCCATTCCACTAACATGCGAAAAGAGAAAGACGCCGCCTCCAGCCATATTTGTGTCATGCCGTAAGCTGATATTCTAACAAGAATCAGGTTTCTGAAACAAAAAAACAAGAACGTGCCACTCGCTTTGTTTTCAAGCCTCCGAGGAAGCCTTTCTACTGCCATTGTAGAAGTTAAAAGTTCCTGTGTGTTGTGAATTACGACCATGACGGTCTTAAGGTGCTACCAGCGACTGGAGATCAAGGAGCAAGTTTAGTTTGGTGTGTTCGTTTACAAAAAGAAGACTGGCAAATTTCCAGATCACATTTCCTTGTACAGCGTTGTCGCTGTTCGAGTTCGTTGCAGAATTGTTGACAGATGCACAAGCAACACAGAATTATAAAGTTCACTTTAGTTGGGGTCAGTGGCAGGTAGAGAGGAAGAGAGGAGGGTTTTTGGGATGCAGTCCAATTGTAGCATTAGTGAACAAACTGTTTGAACATAGGAAGAAACTTGCACACAAATTCCCAGAGGTTGAGAAATAAGCGTGCTGCGATGCGCCCAAATGTCTGTTTATGTGCATGAATGCATGTCTACTTTTATACACATGTGTGTGTGTGTGTGTGTGTGTGTGTGTGTGTGTGTGTGTGTGTGTGTGTGATGGGTTAATTATGTGCATTATAAGTGAATGATCTGTTGTCAAGGCTTGTTAGATGTAGGAAGGCCAGAGGCAACGTGGAGGGAGAGGGGGGCTGGGGAGTTAAATTCCTTCTGAATAGCGTCTGCTTTTATCTTACCTATCTATCAGTGTGCATGTGTGTTTGTGTGTGTGTGTGTGTGTGTGTGTATGATCCAGGGCCTTTGTCTGTCATATATCATGAAAACACAATAATAAATTCTTCTTTGGCGAATTTGTCATTTGTTAAAAGCAGCTCGGCTTCACTTCAGGGTACAAGTTAACTGTTTTTGTCCCTTCTTTCTGCTTGATAAACCCTCTCCTCTTCTCTCTTTTTTCACCTGTCTGCCCTCTTTCACCTCTCTTTTCCCCTGCACCACCCAAAACCATAAACCCACACCCTCCTCCCTCTTTCCCGCGTTAGGCAGTAAAGCTCTACATGAGGACTGAGTGCAAGTGCCACGGACTGTCAGGCTCGTGCACGTTGCGCACATGCTGGAAAAAGATGCCACATTTCCGTGAAGTCGGCGACCGCCTGCTGGAGCGATTCAACGGCGCCTCCAAGGTGATGGGTGGCAATGACGGCAAGACCCTGATCCCTGTGGGCCAGAATATCAAACCTCCGGACAAGCAGGATCTGATCTACTCGGACGAGTCTCCGGATTTCTGCCTCGCAAATCGAAAAACAGGTTCGCTGGGAACAAAGGGGCGTATATGCAACAGCACGGCCATGGACATTAGTGGCTGTGATTTGTTGTGCTGCGAGCGAGGCTACCGGGAGGAAACGGTGGTGTTTGAGGAGAACTGCTTATGCCGTTTCCACTGGTGTTGTGTTGTCCAGTGCAAAAAGTGCATGGTTCGAAAAGAGCTTAGTCTCTGTCACTGATGAACTAAAGTTTAAAGTAGTCAAATTACTTTGTTAATTACAACTACTTTTGTTACTTTTTGAAGTTCTTGCTTTAGTTTGGATAGTGTGAAAGATGGAGAGGATCTCGAGTTTCATGGTTATCAAGCTCAGTCAGAAGTTGCCACATGGAAACAATGCCATATCCTCCTTCCACCTGCAGTTCAACAACATGGCTTAGTAGGAGACATTGCTTTTATTCTACGATATTCAGTAGGGTAATAAGAAGATTAAGGACCTCACTATGGCCCATATTCCATTCCAGTGCTTTGACATGTGCTCATAGACTTACTGTTATCTAACAGTGTAATGCTCATAGACTTGACATAAAAGATGGACGTAGCCTCCGGATCTAAAGAGTGAAGTAAATGCAAAAGTGCCTTAAACCTGCTTTAATTCCAAAACCCAGCATGGGGAAACTCCCCTGTATGTAATGACTTTATAGTCTTGGTTGCTATTTTCAAGTCTTCTTCAGTTTGTAAACGATGGCCTCATTTCAGGTAAAACTGACAGTAAAGCAGGACATGGTCCTTTTGCAAGTGACAAGTCATCCCCATATGAACATGCCAATGGGGAATGTTTTGGTGGCTACACCCATCTTTCATATATATTCCGTCTTAACAAGTGTAATCATATTTTTGAGTGTGCATTTACCAAAAACTGTGTCTCAGTCATTGTAACTGCAGCGAAACCACATAGTGAGAAAACAAAATGATGCTGGTCTTGAACCGTTGTTCTGCTACTATATGAAAAATGCAAAAAGGGAAATTGTAACCCGTTGTTATAGTTGCAAAAATGCTGTTAACACCATGCTTTACAGGTGCGGACTTGGCTTGCCAGCAGAGACTCTTATTTATATAAAGATATGATGACTACTTGCTTCCGTCTGTCTCTCAGAAGCACTTTGGATACAGCAGCTGCCACGGACTTCCTCATCAGCTTGGCAATAAAACCTGCAATGGTTGGCTGTTTCTCCTAAACCAAAAATAGAAACCTTTTTTTTCATGATATTTTTTGTTATCAAAAAAATGTATATGATGCATTTTGTTTATATATTATGATATACAGGGCTAATAATAATAATAATAATAATGCACTTTGGATGTTAGCTTTTATTTGATACTGTAAGTGCATGTGTGTGTGCGTGTGTGTGTGTGTGTGTGAGAGAGAGAGAGAGAGAGAGAGAGAGAGAGAAGGTGTGCATTATTGTGTTTGTGTAGGTTGGCCAGTTATCACCATATCCTTCAGTGTATATATATCTATAAGTTGCTGTCTGATGTTAAACTGCAGTATGCTGGTTACTGAAAGCACACCACTCCTGGACTGTCTGTCTTTGAGCGACACAGACGAGGTCTTTTTTTTGTTTTGTTCCTCTTCAGCAGAAGTAGTTTCCCATAAACTTATCATATCATCTCATTTACACTTTTTTATTATCCGGCAGTGCACAGCAAGTATACTGAACTATAACACCACGTTGCTTCAGTTTGTTCTGTTAAGGTTTTCGTGTTTGAGTGAGGTTTCATGTAGGATACGCAGGATCTTATCTCACCAATAACAATTTAGAGTCAGCTGGTTTTAGCGGTGTATCATGGCTCAGATCTGGATGCTTCACGTCACTTTTATTGTCTGCTGTGTGACAGACTTTTACAGGCCCACATATAACTTAACTGATGGTTATTCTGTAAGTCCATTTTGTAGTTAATGTTAACCACTTAAGGTCATGATAACAGCTGTCACATTAGTCCTTAGTGTTTTTGTGTGAACGGAGCCAGAGTTTCATTTTTTTGCATTCAGGACATGCAGCTGAACAGCACGGCAGTAAGGTCCGTAAATGAAGCGTCACACCCACTGATGAAGAGGCTGCATCTTATCACCAGAGGTGTTGGCTTGAGAATTTCCCCTTTTTCAGTTTTTAACACTTTTCCAATCAGGTTTGTTGGGAACATAAATCTTTAAAAACATTTCAGCGATGTCACTGTAACATAACTCGACCTGTCTTTAACCAGCAAAGCTTACCTGACTCGTTCATCAGTCATCTATTAAAATGAGTTTTGTCCTATATTGCTTTTTATTTCCATCTGCTCCTCATCTTTGTATTCAGCAGAAATGGTTGCATACTTGGATGTTACGCTGCAACTTCATTAAACATAAATGCCTAAAGCGATTCAAGTGGCTCGTGACTGATATTGAAGACAACATTCAAAACCAGATATAATATCATTCCTTTTGATAATTAAGTTACGTTGTATGTAGTTGGAGAAATTTGTTATTTAAACTATGGTGACACTTTTTAGTTTCAGTATTTCCATGCAATAAAATAGATTTTACTTATGTTTTACTTCTACAGTGATGTAAGTGTGTTATTTGGACTTTCTCACCCAGTCTCTCACTCTGAACATTAGATTTTGTAAGGAGCAGCACAAACCTGGGATTTATACTCACTAATGTCACTGCTTTGGGTATCTATCACCTTGTTTATCAGACTTTTCCAAGCTCTGTTTTTACATCAGCATGAGGTCAAGTTAGGTTTTAACATCAATGATTCACTACACCTGACCCTTTGTACTCAAAAAGAGGACGTATATATCATTTTGGGGCATTTATTCTGTAGAAATGAGACGACAAGGAGGCCAAAAAAAGAAAGAAAGAAAAGTGGGCCTGTATTAGTTTGAGCTGTACAAGTTGACACAAGTTCATATTTTCCAGGAATTTGGTGGTGCAAAAAACTCGGGCCAGAAGTTGCGTTTAAGAAATGGAAAGGTAAGCCAAGAGGAAGAAAATGCCATGGGGCGCTCGTCTCTCCTTCTGTCCCCCTAAACACTGCTCTGCCCTCTTCCCTCCTGTCCTCTCGTCCTCCTGTATTAAACCTGCACTGACGTTCAGAGCAGCGTGGACAAAGCCAGAGAAAATAGACAGATGAGCAGATAGATTTATTGGAGCATTGGTATAAATAAAGTTGCCTGTCGACATCTGTGCGCATGTGGCTGCATGCGTCTGTCTTCGTCAGCGCGTGTGTCCATTTGCGCGCGTCTGCACGGGTGCGTAGCCAGGTTAGAACGGGTGTATTTTTCCATAAGACCCTTTGAATGAAGCAGTGCCTTCAGATTGCAACATCGTCCCTCACAGGAATGACTTTTGTTGATGCTAAGTGCTTACAGACACACACAATGCATTAATGAAGGGTTGCCACTGTTAATGGATTGACAGTGTTACTCTGCAGACAGTCATTCCCATACATCACTCAGATAAATAGTGTCCTGTCATTGCTTATCTACTACAATGGAGTCTTGGTGGTCTGCTGCTCTTATTTGCCGTACATTTAGCACACAAAATGAGTGTTTACTTGCAGTAAAACACAGATATTTGGAGGCATGAGATTACATAAAAACACAAAATGAATGGGCCACTGTAGAGGAATGAACGATGAGCGAGGGAAAATTAATGAACAGAGGAAAAAAAGAAGGGAAAGGAGAGACTGAAACAAGATAACAAAAGTAAGAAAGCGACACAGAAAAAGAACTTGGAGGTAACTCGACACTATAATTCTCCTCCATTTGTGTGAACTCTCCTCCGGTCCTCCATCAATCTAGCAGCGAGATGTTGCTTACGCAAAGGGCACATCCAGAGATCGGCTCTGTGTGGGGTTTCATCTGATACCAACGGCCATAATTACAGGAGTGGGAGAAATGCAGAGAAACATATTTAAAGCAAACTGAACTCACTAAACCTATATGTATACGCACAGCATTCATCGTGCTTTCAAAATGCACACATGCACACTGTCAAATTTGCACACACAGTCTCAGTGTGTTTGGGAGAGACAGTGATCTTTATGAGTTAGACATCACCTCCAGGGCCTGCATTAAGTCCCACAGCCCACCCAACTAGGCTGCCAGTGTTCAGAGATTTTACCTTTTAGGTAAAGCTCGCCTGGGGACTCCTCAACGACATTTACTGTACAGCAAAACACATCGGGAGCGCGTGACGTGACTAATCTTGCTCAGGGTTGTTCCTGAACATGAAGTGACTGGAGTGCTATGTTAAAAATAAATTGCTTTGCAGATAAAGCTCTGCTAGAGTGGTTTCTCTCTTGCTCTTTCAAAAAAAAAGTATTTTGGCAAAATGACCCTATACTCCTTGAAAAATATACTATATGAGAAATTATGTGTGCTTTTCTCAAGGAACCTGCTATCATTGCAACACCCTAAAACAACACTTTCTTTCTTGAGAAACACTCATTGACCCACATCATTGTAGTGGGTGGATAAACATTAAGATGACCTCGCGATGTATCTTTTGCTCATCTCGCTCCTTCACCACCCACTCCCCTAAATCTCCCTACATCTGTCCCGCATCTCTGTTGCTTCCACTCTCTGTCTCTCTCGCTCTTCATCTCTCACACACTCACTCTCCTGCTTGCATGCCCCGTGTCTTCTCCTTCTTCTCTGTTATCTTGGGTTGTGAAAACATGGCTGCCAGAAGTTGGTGGGAGACAGAAGGGGCCTGGTGTCTGTTCCGACTGCTTTGGCTCAGAGTCGGTTCCTGTGTGAAGACCAGGCAGGACTTTCTCTCCTAGGACAGAGATAATAAATAGGGCTGTTTGTACAACAAAAGTCATGAAATGCCTTGATGGGAAGCACGTTAGCAATGTGCTCAGACATGTATATTGGCAACTTGTGGTCAGTATACACAGAATCCTTTCCATTTGTCTAATGAGGGAGATCAACGAGGAATAATGTCCTGAGGCATCCCTCAACTCCAGCTTAGTGTTAGTGCAGCATCATGCAGTTCTACTAAGGTTTGGTGTGTCTGTAATGCAGCATAGCAGGACTAAGGAAAACATGATAACTAAACAGTGCACACTCTGAACGGATTTATTCATTTTGGTGTTTGAACACTAGATGGCGCACTTGGAGCAGAAAGTTGATTCGTTGGAACGTTAGTCTTCTTTCTCGCTCCATCTCGTCTGTCTTGACAGACTGCACTCAGAGCACTGATGGCAGTGATAATGATAATAATGATTAAAAAAACAATAGAGTAAATTCAAACAGCGAAAATGGAACTATAATCAAGCACAACATAGATTCACAAAATTTAAAGCAAAGGTTTAAAACAATAAATGGCCATAACTTGTAACTCATAGATCCATCCATGTTTGGATCCTTCGATCAGCCCCTTACTTACCCAGTGTGGTCATTTGCAGTGTTTGTAAGAATGTTTTGGATTATGTGTGAGAAAGAGAAGAGAGCTCAGTGTAGTTATACTGCATTTTTGCTCCGAAGCTCTGAAACTTTGTGCATATACTGTTGGACTGGACTGCTACTGTTGCAACTGCTACTTTGCATACCTCCCCAACTGAAATACACTCACACTAAAGCACATACATGAACGCACACACACTTACACACAGAGAGACAAAAACATTGTGAGACAACAATGGCATGCAAACGTGTTGTAATCATCCCAAGTTAGGGATACCCAAGGGTAAATGAGGCAGTAAAACAAAACAAGCACGTCTGATTTCTCTGAGCACAAAAGATTTTGTGAGTGTGTGTGATTGTGTGCGTATGTCCTCTGCAGCAATTGTAGGTATGTTGCCTCTGCTATCCATGCTCAGCTGCTTGGTTTCATATTAAGAAACAAAACATGTTCTTTCTTCGGCTGAAGCAGATTTTAAAATTGTATTTTATGGTGGTAAATTCTTGTTGGGTGTTCTTTTTGAGGGGTTTGCAGAGCTAGCGATTTCAGCTTGAGATAGTCGTTAAAATTCCATGAAAGCATCCTTTCTGAACGTCACTGGGTTGTTTGCGATGAAGAAAGAAAACGTTAAAGAGGAATGAGGTTTTAGAAAGACTGTGGGCTGGTTTCAAACCCATCATTGTGATCACTGGAGAATTTAACCCTTCAAAGCCTGAATCATGAAATTATTGCTAGAAAAATCCTTTTTTTGTTTTTTTTAGTGTTTTTGAACCTTCTGACCTTCATTTTCATTTATGTGTTTTAATTTGTACCATATTTAACACATCTGGCATTTTGTTTGCAGTATGTATTGTGCAATGCACCAATAATGTAGAAGTCTCAAAAACCCACAAAACCTCATGTATCAATAAACTAGCCATTAAAGGGTTAAATATGTTTTGAACAGAACACTAAATCCTGGTTCCCAAAACACAGATAAAAAGTGAAAACTTTAAAATACACGTTGCAGTTTAAAGTGTACATTTTTTTTAACGCTGTCATTATTTTTGTTACTTTTTTTCTTTCCTGAAAATTCTTACAAAATTTCCTGAAAATGATCAGTATATTTACAGAGCTAAGATAAGTTACTAAGTTTTTAATTGTAGTCCAAAGATATAAAACAGGCATAAAAGGCATGTAAGAAAAGGCGGTGTTTGCATGCTGGCAGGAGAAAGGGTATGATAAAATGCAAGGACATGAAACAGCTACAATATCAAAGGATAAAAAAAGGTTTAACTTAGTAAAACCTCAAATAGTTTCCTTTACGTACATTTTATGCAAATTTAATGAAGATTTGTAAAAATCTTCACTGTCGAGCTGACATGAATAACCTCAAAGCTTCAAAGGTGAAAATAAAAGGGGGAAAGTGTGTGTTAAGGGTTAAAGAAAACATGACTCTTTCATTCTCTCCATTTCCCAAAAAATACACCCCAAAAATATTTTCTTTTTCCTTCACCGGGGGGAAAAAGTCAAGTTTAACCTCTCACTCTGGTGCCTGTTTTGTTAAAGGATCCTAAGTGAAGACTTATCTCTTCTGCAGCATGTGTTCCCTGTACATTCTGCAAGTTGTTAGGGTCATTCAAAGTAACGGCAGTTCTCACTACCTGAGGATATTTTTGTTCTCCGAAAAGAAGGATTTATTGATTAGAATCACACTGTGGCCTCAGCATGGGATTGCAACACAGCTACAATACCTTACAGTAATAAAAGCACATTTGTTTCAGCTCTGATGACATGTGAAAAAGAGAACATAATACATCCATCCATACATCTATTTTCTACTGCTCATCAGGGTCGTGGGAGGAACAGTCCCACTTCCCAGTCAGGGGGGATATTGAGGTCATCCCAAGCCTTCTAAGAGGCACAATCTCTCTGCCTTGTCCCCCTCCATGGATCCCTATCTTGGAGGAAGGGTTTGCATATGCATTTGTTGTTGGAGACAACGTCTCCTGCATAAGAGGCTGGACCAAGTTTGACTCTAATGAGCCTCACGAAGACAAAAATCTATGTGCAGCAACCTTACCTGTAGCAGGAATACCAGGATACTACCCTGAAACCGGGGGATCAGGTGGTGGTCAAGCCTTAAACCCATGGCAGCTCATCGGGCTCAGTCCAAACAAGAAACTTAGGTCCGCCCACCACAGGAGTGGTCCAATCCCGACAGCTGAAGCTGGCCTCAGGTACAGAGACCATAAGATAATGTTTGCTTGTTTTGTAGGAAAGTCATGATTTTGATTGCATGAGGTGTTTGGCATACAGGAAAAATGAAGAGACGTGAGTGGGACACAGTAACACTTGCATACGCGTACTTTTTAACTTCTCTTATTTTTAGCTTTCTGTTTTTCAAAACATGCCTTGAATCATATGCTATTGATCTCAAACGCAGATGGTTTAATTGGAAGCCCTGTCATTTGTCCTAGCTTGATGTAATTGCACAGTTGCTGCTTTCTTCACAGTATTCGTCGAATCCTGCCTACATGCAAAAACATACAAACTCTTGGTTATTGACAGTCTCGCAAGTACCCACGCTATTTTTCTCCTCTCATTCTGTCTCCTGCACGTCTTCAAAAACACAAAAACCCAAAAACACACACATGAGCGCAGAGCCAAGAATTTGCTTGTTAGAAGTTTGTTACTAGAGCTGAGCCTTGTAATTGACTAACCTCTGCTCCGCCGCTCTCCTCTGCTTTGCTCATTTTCGTCAGTTCAGTCCAAAACTCTCAAAGAAATGTGAACTTTGCCTGAACTCCCTTCTCAGAGAGACACTGAGAGCGAGGGTGTGACAAACATAACTTATGTTAGTTAATAAACTGCACATGCACAGTGTGCAGTCAAAGTGTTATTACCCCATGTGCTGAGGTAAAGAGTGAGGTACAGAAAAGCCAAGAGGCAGAGAGAGATGATGAGGGATTTTGCAAAATAGCCACGAGCTATCTTTAAATTACTGAACGTTGCAATTATACCTGACCTTCTATCATAAATCATATCAGGCTAAACTACCTTTTATTTTATTTGTGTCATGTCTATGACTTTTGACTCAGAGAAGGTAACCAGGACATCCACTCTGCAATGTCTGCAACGGTGAAGTTCATTTAAAAAGTTCACTGCAGTAAAAAAACCCACCGGGGGAGCTCAAACTAAGGAAAGTCCATCACTGCACTGTGTATTAGGCTTTGAGGTAAAGAAACAACGCTTCAACCTTTGACTTTACAAGTGTCAGAGACGTAATCAGACCAAAGTTACCGAGGTTTTCAACCAAGCACGAGGGCAGCGGTGCAGCCGAACTTTGCAGATAACAGGAAAGAAATAATCTGGCTGCTAATTATCCACATAAAAACAGCAACTTCAACACTTTTTTCATTGTTTGCTTTCTTGCCAAGAGTTAAGTGAGAGTATCGCCACTTCTCCCACCTGATACAGTTTCAGAGCTCACCTTTATCCATGAAAAACTCTCAGCAGCACCGCTACATTCATTAACTGGTTTGATTAATCAGCAGAAAACCTGCCTGTGTGATTATCAGGGAAGGGCGTATCAATAGTTTGCATTTAGCATATTTTGTGTCATTTAAATGCATTTCAATGTTTTTCATGATTTTGCAAAGTCCAGTTACAATGAGTGAAACCAAAACGTTGCCTTAAAAGCGAAATAACTAAAGTAAATCGGCATGTTGTGTAACTTGGACCTGTTTGAGATCTGAGTAGCTTCTTCTGGTATAAGTTTGGTTTCAGTAATTGTGCATTTAAAAGAATAAAGCATACAGAATTTTTGTTAATATGAATGATAATAATATGAAGAGGTTTTTGAAGACTTTCAGTAGGTAAATGCATATAAAACCCAGATCATTTCCTTCCTGTTAATCTTATTTAAATTGCACTTTCAACCTCTAAAGTCAGTTATTGACACAGTTGTTGACACTTCTGTGTTTGATATATAGCTTAATTATGATTATATAATCTAAAGCAAACACTAATGAGACAAATCATCAGCTTATCTAACAATCATCATTTCAAATGTAAATCTGCCGCCTAAACCTTTATGTCCATCACACATGTTTTAGAAAAAGGAAAGGGGTTTGGGATGTCTTACTTTACAACTGGGGTGAATGTAAGAATGTAACATTTATTACAGATAAAAATCAGAGAAGGGAAATACTTTTTGTTGAGCCTGCAATGAAAGCCACACATCAAATTAAGTTTTAAACTGTGTGAAGCAACACATCAACCTAAAATATGAAAACTGGAAAACTGTAAAAAGGGAAAAATGTCAATCTCATGTTTCTGTATATTTCAATATAGTGCTAAATGAATCCTTTTGATTGCACAAGACCATAAACTACATATTCATACGTGCTATATGACGTAATGTGTTTACACGGCACTCGCTGCTAGACTGTGAAAACTTAGCTCAATCGTTTCTCTCCCTGCAGGACAATAAAGATTCAACAGCACCAGACACTGTAGCTCAACAAGAACACAGGCGCTAGTGGGAAAACTCAGTGTTTTAGTTTATTATTGAATTAAACATTCAGTGGTTTTGTATTTCATGTCGCCTAGCAAGTTAGGGTGAACAGTGCAAGATAAAAATAATAAGGGTAACGGGAAAATTGTGTTAAAACAAAAGCCTTGAGAAACAAAATTAGGAACTATGAAACGAAGCTGGCATGTATACACAATACACAAGAGTCAGAGAAAGTGAGAAGAGCTCTGTAATGTTTCCCACATCATTTTTAATAAATGCAAGCAGAAACACACTCACACTGGTGAGATGTGGGAAACAGAGGTGTGTGTGTGCACAGGCCCAGTCTGTATGTGCATGCTGTCTGAAGTACGTTTTTACATATGTGTGACTTGTGCACACGTCTCCTTTTCAAAATGAATATGCAATGCGTGTGTCAAAGTGCCTTTTCCTGCTGGGACCCATATCCATATTTTGAAAAACAAGCCTCCAACTTATCATCCCCGACGTATTTTACAAACACTACTGCTGAAATTTGCTGTGGGAAGTTTTTGTCTCCGCCTTCTGACAGTGGGAATAATTACTCAATCATTTTTGGATGAGTTACTAAGTAACACATTTCCATTTGTCCAACACTGATGTAGAGTACGTGTAATATCCATGTCCACGAGCAGAAAAGCATCATGCGTGTGTGTGTTTAGTCCCTGCTCACACTAAAGGTGTTTGTCTGCCCCATTAATAATGACGGCATTAACTCCAAGTTGCTGGAGCATTAAAAACATTTCGATTGGCTCTTTCAGAAACCTAGCAGCTGTGGCTTACTCTCCCTCCATGGGGCCACTCTTCTTCCTGTCACCACAGATAACAGATTTCAAACTTTGCACACTGTGGACAGACTCTGTCTCACTGCATGAGAATGTTTGGCAAAGGTCAGAAAGTAATGACCAATGTTCTGCACTGTAGCTTTAAATAAAGAGATTTATGGGAAAGTTTGTCATTCTTCAGTGAGATTCAGTTTGAACATGAATTTGAAATTAAGCTTAAATGAGCTCAATTTTTTCTAGTCAGTCAAAAGTAAAAATTTACTTGACAAATCTAATTTTTCTTTTTGATTTAATGTCTTTTGGTTTCCTGTCTTATTAATTTTGTCATGTCATGTGATCGTTTTTTCCTCTGTTTTCCTCTTTTTGTTTGTTTTCCTGTTCATGTTTTACAGTACAGAAAACCCCTTTTTAACACCTTTTTGCAGTTTGGTGTACAGGACTGCCTCGCTGCATTACAAAAGAGGTCCTCTCTGCTGCTGTTTTTGATTCTCCAAGTTGAAAGAGGGGGGTAAAGTATCAGTCATGTTTATAAGGAACTGTGATTCAGAAAGTAATTTTATTATCAGTCATGACGAGAGCCAGAGAGACAAAGAGCTCCAGATGACAGCATGCGACACATCCTGCTGCAGAACTGAAGTCAGAGACCCAAAACCACCAAGTCTATTAGCAATCCAGCTTTCCTTAGATGCCTTGAAATAATTAGTCACAAAGTTGCTGTCCCCGCCAAATCTTGCAGATCAGGGTGCTGTGATAAATCCCACTGGAAGAAAACTTGATGTGGGATTGTTTCCCTGATCTTCTAAATTTGTGTATCGCAACTTAATTGCGTCTGAACGCTAAACTTGTGTAGTGTTTTACTACTTTGGTTACTCCATGCTGGCAGAATGCTTGCTTCACTGCACTGGTGGGGAAAACCTTTTTATTTGTGGTTTCTAATTCTTTACTCTAGCCTGCTCATAAAGCACTGAGATGAGCGATATCATGTGGTGTTCATCATCCAGGGAGCTTTTTCTTAAACTTTATAGTCGTTTAAATAGAACAATTAAAGTCCATGACACACAGACAAGGTTTGGACAGCAATGGGAGCCAGCAATTTTAACAACGCCTCAGTTCTTCATACTTTTACAGCGCATAAGGACCTTCAGATTTACCAAACTTTGCAAACCAACATCCAGCTTACATCTTGGACTGTTTACACGTGGATGCTTGAGATGGTCCGTGAAAAAAGTCCTTCCTTGGTTCCGAGAAAAATGTCCGCCCTGATGATGTCAGCAGGAGTGGTTACTGGCTTTACTGGTTACTGGAGTTTGAAGCATCGACCTCGACATTCTAATCAGTGACACTGACTATAACCATCACCAGACCCTAAAATCTATCAGGAAACTGTTACTGAGGGCACACATCAAGTGAACAGTTGGGTAGTTTTTCCATAGGCTTCTATGAAATCCTACTTCCTTTTGCAACTACAAGAGGTGCCCCCTGCTGGTCAACAGAAAAATGCAGGTTTAAGGCGCTTTGCGTCAATCTTTTAGATCTGAAGGCCACATCCATCCTGTATATGGAGCAAAGTGCATTCAGTTTATAGCTAGAAACAATTATGTTGCTGGTTGCATTATAGGAAGTGCAGTAGGCTTTGTGGGGCTTTACACACAGGGCTTATACATGGAAATATATCTCAGGTACTATTGCCTTAATGTTGGACTGTTTTCTCAATATTTTTGCTTAATTTCACGGACGTGGAGTCAGTGGAGCAGCCCTTAAACCATGTGTCTGAAAGTCTGAAATGAAGAGTCATAACCGGTATGTAGTTATAGAAGTCCTGGACTGATTTTAAAATAATGGGTCAGAGGTAATCTAATGGACTTCTATCATTATAAATCTCATTATAAATAATGTTGTTTTTTAAAAACTAAAATAATAATATTTCCTGCAGTTTGGATATTCTCTTAGAGCTCATAAACACCTTCAGCTTTAACATTATTTTTTCCTCTTTGTCACTTCACAGTCATATTCATCACCGTCTCTCATAATCATCTAAGCAATCCCCTGAAATCAAACTCCAAAAAAAAAGTTTCGGTTTAGCGCGACTTTCCTCTTCATCCCCCATCCTCATCCTCAGCACCGCTCCTCCGAGGGCGCGGGCTAAGTGTTTCGGTTTTCTTATCTAGAAGGATCTCTATCCTGCTTTAACGAGGCACTTGACCTCCCTCGGCGCTCTCCTACTCCCCGAGTGACGCAAAAAAGTGGGCTGGCGAAGCGCTAAGTGCAGCAGTTTAGAGGACTATCTGTGCGCTACTCCAGCAGACTTCATTTGGAGCGCCTATATAGGTTCGGTCGTCTCTCTCGGATGTTACACCAGAGAAAAGACCTTGTTGGCGGAGATACCGGCATGAGAACGGAGGCGTTTGAGAGGCTAAACACGGATTTTTCTACAGACTTGTAACAACCCCCCCCCCCCCCCGCCCCTCCCTCCTTCTTACG
>VUQG01000705.1:29918-57013 GCA_015106755.1 Etia nguti | reverse complement strand
CCAACATAAATGAAGACAGAAAACTAAACAGCAGTGACGTTTGTAGGGTTATTGAAGTTGGACTAGCTGGTATATAATGATGTGCTACGTGATCGCTAGCGACACAGCTATGTTAGCCTAACATAAACACAGTGAAGCTGGAGGGTGAACGCTAACTTTTTTCCACTCGATAAAAGTTAACGTGAGGCTTCCCGATGGTTAGGAACAAATGCAATCGCATGGCAGGATGCTGTAAACGGACCAAACTTCAGTCAGGAGAACAACTGAGATAATCCATCCACAATACGAGGTTAGTCATTAATATACTGCAACAACATGGGAATAGAGCAGCTGTGAGAGAATTCAACATTAATGAATCAATGGTACAGAAGTGGAGGAAGCAAGAAGAATGAGTTGAGTAAAGTTTGACTTATCTGACTGTTTTGTTTTGCTTAATGCGCCTTATAATCCGGTGCACCTTATGGTCCGAAAAATACGGTATTCTAGTCAATAAGTTTACAAATTTATAAAGTACTGGGCTTCTTTTTTCCACTTTGACCCATAAACCTGCTGGCTTTTACTTAATTTACATATGAGGCATTGTTGTAAATGCTTTTTTGCAGTAATAAAGCATTAACACGAGCACATTATGAGCACAGATTAATAAAATATTAAAAAGCTGCATTTTGCTGTTTTGCCTCATCTTAATCTTTTGACGACGTACCGGCATTGCTCTCAGTAACTAAAAGGAGAAAGACCAAATTACCTCAGCGTCCTAGCACACCACGTATTGACTGTTGGGCTGTACTTGCCCTGAGAAAATGGAGAGCTGTAATCTTCCATAATTCTTACCGGTACTGAAAATGGCTTCAGACAGGTGCTGAATACAAAATACAGGCACGTATCCTGAGCAGCAGCAAAGCAACTTTGGTGCCTGCGGTCACATTGTGAGCATAACAAACATCCTCTCTCACACGCTATTCATTATCAATTGCTAAAGGTACGCAAGTAACTTCGCGGATAAGTGTGTGGGTGATTGTGTCTCATACTGTGGGAGATAAATTTGAGCACAAACAAAGAAGAAAAGATTGCAAGCGGCGGCAATTTGCTTAGCTCTCCTTTCTGCACACACCATACAAAAACCAGCGGTCCAGTCATTTATGGCTCGATAACAGAAACATGGAGGAGAGAGATAAAAGCGAGACAGACTAACACAGCGGGAGGGAGAGAAATGGGGATGATACAACATTAATCTCTATATGTGTGTGTGTGTGTGTATACTTGTTCCTATGTATTTACTATCAGTATGCATGCTCACATCTGTGTGTGTGCGCGTGTGCACGTGTGTGTGTGTGGACTGTAAATCTACTTCCCAAGGTCACTGCCGAGAGCTTGGAGGGAGGGGGAAAAAAAATTAACAAGACCAGTGGACAATGACGTTAGCCCTGCAAGGAACATTACTCTTAAAGGGACAGCACGGGACACAGGTTTGCAGGGAAAGTTTAGACAAAAATTACACAATAAGGATGTTTCATGCTTTCATTTCAACTGGATTTAATTGATTCACAGTCATGCTGAGATCAAGGATGTTCCTGTGGAGGCAAAACTGTCCAAAAACAGAAGGAAATACAGGGGAAAAACCATTATGAATATTCCACACAAAAGAAGAAAACAGCCAGGACAGTATTAGAATGCACAAACTGATCTACCCCCTGTAGTACACCACACACACTCTTTACAAGAGTATGGTCGCCAATCCTGGCTGTACTCACATTGAAAAAGAGCAGGCGGTATCTCAGTACAAAGCCACTCAGGAGGTTTGAGGCAACAAAAAGCTTTTCATTAGTGAACTATAGACATGGGACAACTTGAAATGAAGAGGTCTAGCTGTGTCACCATGCCCAGAGGAGACAATCCATCCCAGCAACACACCTACATAAACAGTTCTAGTTTTTCCCACTGTCCTCAAAAGTGTTGTGGGTCGAAAAGTGGTCAGGAGGTTTGAGAAGAAATGCACCTTTTTGTTGCTGGAGGTGAGACTCCAACCTGCTTTACTGTGAAGCCACCACCTTCCTGACAGCAGTCGTTTCTTAGAGTCTTTAACTCCACTTCTTCCCTCTCATCCCTTTGCTACCATTTCTGTCACATTTCTTATATAAAATACTCTCTTTCTCATCTATTTTAGACTGTGCTTCATGCAGCCTCTTGTGTAATCTGCCTTTAATAGTCTCTTCCCTCTCTAACAAGTATGTCCACTTGCTTTGAACTTTGATATCTCAAGATTAAGAGGCGTCAGAGTAACAGCCACATCCAAACGTGTGCTGCACACAACGCTGCTGTCGTTGATAATGTTGTCATTAAGGCTGCGAAATCAGACCTCAGTTTAATGCCAAAAGCTGTTTAATGCTGAACAGATGGAGGCAGATGACTCGACCAGATGGTTAAAGCCACAACAATACAACTTTTTCATGTTCACAGCAGTCATCCAGTCTTTTCATTTAATCATTATGTTTCCATCCCCATCATCACGTCACCTTCTTCCCTTACTTTCTATATTTACCACCAGGGATGTCACGAGAACTGGAACAAGTTGATGACAAATGTCTGAAAACGTGGCAGGTTTTTTTTGTTGTTGTTTGTTTTTTAAAGGTACTGGGAAACAATATGTGGAAACATAGCAGCAAGTATAGTGGCATAATACTTAAAGAAAATTAAAGACAGCATTTTTTAAAAACAGAGGCAATACTTCAAGCTTCTCTAAGCACCTCAAATCCAGTCACTTACTCTTTACACTAAACTCAAGATGAATGAATTTCACTTGTCAACTCTGCATTGTAAATGTCTTCAGAATGTTAATTCTGAGCCTGAAAAGTTATCTTTGCAAATTGTGACAGCTGCCATCTGCTCTAGCAAAGCTAATCACCCAAGATCCACAAACGCTGACGCGTTCGTCTTTAGGCTAGCATTAGGGATTGTTGATAAAAAGAGCGGGGAGCTGCCTGTAGCCTTAGTAAGCCACTGCCATTACCACAATCACTTGATTAGTACTGAGAGTTGCAGAAATTCAGTGGCGTTGGTACTGGGGCTGTCAGTGAATATTATAAATGGGTGAAATGGTTAGCACCGTCATCCTCGTAGCAAGAAGGCTCTGGGTTCAGTCCTTCTGGCGTGCAGGGGCCTTTCTGTGTGGAGTAGGAATGTTTTCCAGGCACTCCAGCTTCCTCTCACAGTAAAGACATGCACGATAGGTTAATATCTGGTGATTCTAAACTGGCAGCAGGTTTGGATGCGTCTGTGTGTTAGGCCCAGTGACATCTTGGAGAGGCTCCAGCCCCCCATCCCATGACACCAAGGTGGATACGCGGTTAGGAAAAATCAGTGGAATGTAAATAAATTTAATATTCAGCTGAAGGGGAAAGAAAAGCAGAACTCTGCGCAGTGGATGCGTAGAGCTGGGTTTCCACTAGGAACGTTTTTAGTGCAGAGGGGTAGTGGATGTTAACAGAGAACTATGCATCTATAATTGTGCTGGCTGACTGATAAAAGCTTCATGCACCACAGGTCTCTGACGGTCTGATAATTCCCCATTTAAAGCTGAATAGGAGAGAAGTGTTGTTCCATTCTTTTCAAAGCAGCACCCACTCAGTGTTAAATGTCCATTTTATATATCTTAACCTTCAAATTTTATTTAAAAATTAAAGTGCAGTGCGATTAAAGTGCAGACTTTCAGCTTTAATTAAAGGGGTTTAACAAAAATGTTCACATTAACAGTTTAAGGAATTACATTAATTTTTAAAGACAGTATCCCATTTTCAAGAGAAGCTTCATGGCGAAGTGAGGCCTGTTCCCATTCCCTTGTTATCACATGAGAAACTGAATGCATAAAAGCTCAGGAGTTGATTCCAAATGTTGAACTTGCATTCATGTCAGAAGGAGCCCATCATTGGGTTGCGGGGGGGAAAAAAAAAAAAAACTTGAGCAGCTGCCAAATCAACGATATGGTGCATTCTTAAAAAAAAACAACAACCCCCACTGCACCAGTCAGCTCAGCAACACCCAAAGGCCTGAAAATACTGGAAACCACAAGTGCTATCTGTCAGTCTCCTAGTAGACACACCTATGGTATCATTTTCAAAATCCTCCATTACCTTGTTCTTGAGTTATCACATTCAAGTTTTCATTTCAGTTTTCAATTTAAAAATCCCAGCTGACTTCCTTCTTGAATTACTGTATTCACAAGATTTTTATAAATCTCTGAATTTTGATCTCCCGAGATTTTAGTTGATACCCTTACTAATGATGCCCGCCCAGCCACCCAGCAGGGTGACATCAATACCCCATCAGCCTTTTTACAGCTGAGAAAAAAAAGGGACAAAAAGAATACGTCACTGTCCAAAAACCTATGGACCTAACATTATATCTAAGGCTACCCTGGTGTGGATGTAATAGAATAGTCAAATGCTTTGGATCTGTGTTTTGTTTTGTTTTCTTCGGGGGGGTTTTTGTTTAGTTTTTTTAAGAATAATTTAATAATTTCCAAGTTGTTACAGAAATTTCTGGTATCATAACTTCTCTACTTCCTGTCTTCAAATCTTTAGATCAATAGAGGTACCTGTCCCAAGGGCCAACAAACAAAAAAAACGAGTGCTGCATTTTGAGGATTGTAACACCAACTTAGTCCATTTCAGTTTCCTGAAGTTGGTATAAAGTGAACTAATGAATAATTCAGACTGAACTGCACATGGAATTACTTCTGAAAGCCATCTCACTTAACTTCTAAGTGTAAAACTTCACACACTGCCATATATCTGTTGAAGACATTATACTAAAAATAATTCCTACAATTTTTATTGAATTTTACTCACACTCGTAAAACAAAAGAGGTTGAGCCTTCATAAACACCCCTTGTATTTACTTGTACAGTGACAGAAAAAATTTCTATTACTGCTAAGCAAATGTTTTATGCAAACCTTGAGGAAAACAATATTTATACAAAAGTCACTTCGAGATTAACTTCGATTGAGAAAAGCAAAGCACTGAAGTGTAGAAGAAACAGAGCTGTAGCTTCTCAAGTCTAACTCCATTCGTTAAAAACAACTGTTTTTCATGCATCGCACCAGGGAAAGCAACATTTAAGCCAGAAACAAAAGTGTGTGTATGTTTATACATATAACCGCCTTTGCATATACAACATGACAAAAGGCCTCCACCTCTTCTTGCAACTGTTGTGTAGACAGTCCTAGCATGACATCATCTATCCTGGCCTTCATATTGCATCCTCAGTTTACCCTGCATCACACACCCTTCAAAGTGTATACTACTTATCACTTATTTCCTGTGTTCACAGACTGTTGCAAGACCCAGACTGACGCAAACGACAGACATTAACATGGAAGCATGTGGCCTTTTTCATTTTATGCTTAAGATCTTTTATTTTTCCTGTCTGAAAGCTTGACATTTGCTTTTTGCTCTCTGGGGAAACTGCTCCAAAACTGCACAAGCAGCAACAAAAACGGTGTAAATCAGAAAAGCAACTAGTCAGCATAGCTGCAGAACTGTCTCTATCTGTTCCACTAATATCCAAGCCACAGCACACATACAGCTCACATACAACACAATATCTATGACACTACTCCTCCCCTTTATATGTGCCTATGTCCGACTGACCTGAGAGTAGAAATTAGCCATAGTCGTGGTTTCTATGTCTTTCTTTCCAATTATTTCCATTTTCACAGGAGCCGATGGAAACTTGGTTGAGAAGTAGTCCAAAAAGTCCGGCAGGTACTTGGCTTCTCCGTGGACGATTCCCATGACATAACGAGCAGCCTGCAAAACAGTCAGCAGTGTTAATTTAGATCAAGATGATGTTTTAGGAAAAATATTTTAAATTATGAGTCTAAGAGTTTAAGTATAAATTAGGGATGCACCAATCCAATTTATTTGATCACAGATACACTACAAACACCCAAAGTACTGATCTGATACCATTATGAAATTAATAATGTTGAGTCATCACTGTAGGAAAAAATTGCAATTTATTCTTTTATGGTTAAAGGCCTGGGAGTAGTTGGCAACCCCCTGGCAACCAAAAATCCTCTAACAACCACTAAATGACTGAAAGTGGTATGAAGGAATACAGATTTTTCCCTAGCAACCAGTGGCTGCCAGGAGGTAACTGACTGGTCTCTGAGCCTGTGTGACGGTTTTAGGCAACAAAAGTCTAAAATTAGAAACCTACGAATAAATAAATAAATAAATCTAACACTATATATTAACTGAACTGCTATTTGTTAGTGAAATAACAGCTTTTCAGTCATGTGAAATCACTTGACAAAGTTCACAGTTTGCAGTCAAGTAAAAAAGAAGAAGAAGCTGTAAACACACAAAAAAGTCGAGCTTCAAGCTCTCACTTTTCACTCACATTATGAAAGTATCCTGAGACAATATCCTGACTGAATCCTGCCTAACCCATCTGAATAGCAGATCAGTGCATCCCTCGTCTAGATAACTTAAAGGGTAAAGAAAAACAGTGTTTTTAATGAAACAAAGTCAGCAGCAGGTGCTACACTGCAGCTGCAAATAACACTGCACTGAACTCAACATTCAAGGATCAATCTGATCAATACACATGCTGCACCTGGGACGCGTCCTCACTGAACACCAACGTGACAAACTCCTGAGCAAACCTTTCCCTCTGGTCCACTGAGAGAGAGGAGAGCTGCGACGTGTAGGCATGAGCCACTAAGGCGCCTCCGTTAGGTTGGTTCTCTATGTGAATGTATGAGGCAAACTCCAGATCCGCCATACCGGGATACGAGCATTGCGGTTGGTGTTTGGTTGGGGAGGAGAGAGGTGACATTGTGGACGACAACGGAGAGTTAAGTGAGTTGTGGAGAGAGTTCAGGTGAGATTTTGAAGGAGAGGAGGGCGGGAGATGGGAGCTTTTATTGTTAGGTGGAGGATAAACAGGTAGAGGGGACTTAAATAAAGATAGGGGGGAGTCGTGTTTTAGTTCAGAGGGGGAGGAAGAGGAGGTGGGGGACGTGGAGGAGGGAGGGAGGAGAAGCAGGCCAGCACAGATGGTTTGGCAGGACCGGTGGTACATCTTCACACGCTTGTGCTTCTCCCCTTCTTTGTGTTTCTTCTTCTTTTTCTTCTTCACTTTTTTGATTTGCAGCTCCTCTGAGTTGATCTTGGCTTTCTCTTTGTCATCTGGACAGAGCAACAGATAGAGAGAGAGAGAGAAAGAGAGAGAGAGAGAAAGAGAGAGGGGAGAAAGGAACTATTGAAGGATTTTTGTGAAATACAACAAAATAAGAAGAAATCCAGCTCGAAAGAGGCTTTCATGACAGATTTGTTAGAATCCATCATGTGTTATTTGATGCACGGTGGATCAACAAACTCTCCCAGCTCCCCGTTGTGAGAATAGATTTCTCCAAAGTCCTTCTAGAAGCAAGTCTTGCAAGTTAGCAGCAATCTTAAATTGCCAGGAGGCACGTTTATTGATGCATGATCTGAATTAACTTTAATTTCAGTAGTCACTGAGAAATAAATGCGTGAGTCATCAGTCAAACGTGATAAAACCCACATCAAAAGGTGGCTGACTTTGCCCCAAACCCCCTTCTCCTCCATGCGCGATGTTGCAGAATCTTCCTATAGTTTTCTACCCCAGCTTTGAGTGCCGTGTGTCTCTTATGTCACTGAATCAGTGAATTAGGTCTTCAATAACTGCAGCTCAGAAAATGTAAGTAAAATAAAGTGAGGGGGGAAATAAAAGGAGTGAGGTTCTGAAAACAGGTTTAAAAAAAAAAAAATAAAAAAAAAAAGACAGTAAAATTAAAAGCTTTACTCAGATTTTTGTTATTATTTATTTTAAAGCATCTAATAATAAACACATTCAGGTACACGTTTAATGCCCTACAAACAAAACAACTGAGAATAACGAGTACTAACTGTTTTTAAGCAGATGACTCACTGCAAGTTTTCCCCCAGTTGGCGTATATCTCCTGAGGTGTATACATAAAATAAAGTGAAGAACATTGAAACTGAATCCCTTGAGAAAAGCAGATATGACTAAGCCAGGAAGCGCACTCTCCAGTGGCATATTTGCAAAGACATAATACCGTACATGGCAGTCCATCTCTTAGACGCCTCAGGCAGGACAACATGGAACATGCAAATTTATGCAAAGTGCTACTGTATCTGTTTGTCTCTGTGTGAGTGTGTGTGTCAAAGCATGACAATTTGGATACATGTTGCTTGCTAGTTTCTGATTCCACAGTTATTGTGTAAATACATGGGCATGTATGAATTTACAGTAAATATATATGTGCACTTCAGTCATGATGACAGTGGTGCTGCTGCCCTCACCTCACTCACGCACATGCACAAATACACAGCTTTAGTCTACTGCGTACCCCACACACGTTCAATGCCACACAAGAAAGGAGGGAGACAGACAGAAGTAAGCACAGCGGGGGTGGGGGTATTTGAAGTACAATAGCTGAGCTACTAATCCAAAAGCGCTTTAGCTCATAGTCACCCCTCCCCCAATTCCCTGTACACCCAAACAGACATTTATTCCCAAACTTCAACCTCCATCAAATCACAGATGAAGCAAGTTCAACATACCCAGGATCTCTTTCTGTGATCTGGCTTCACTTACCCTGACGTCAGGCTAAGTAGTCACACAAAGACAGTTATCAACTGGATAACTGAATCCAGGGTTTCCCAATCTAGCTACACATGAACAAGGCGGTGTTGGCAGCGTGTGACCAATCACAAACATGGAGAGGCCAACCGCCAGCACAGCGGAATATTTTACGAAGACGATCAACCTATAACATTAGAAAAATGCTTAGTGATTAAAGACATAATTTAATCTGAAGGCAACAAAGCTGCTGTTACCTAAACAGCAGTGTGATCTAGCTGAATGTGTGCGCTCTAAAAGCTTTAGTCAACAAGGCTTAAAAAGTGCTATGCCAGCTATGCAAGTTTACCAGTTTCACTGGTTCCATTTTTAATACACCAGAGAATGTGACAATTATGATCACGTCGTAACACTGTATACAAGGTTACAGTAATATGAAACCATTTTAAAATTGCTTACAGCCAATACCAAGAAAAAAAGCATTCTATATTAATGCTCTTTAGTGAGACACAAAAACGTCCGAGGTCAAAAGGTCCCAGAGATCATCCAGGAACTAGCCTATTATTTTCCAGAGAACTGATTGGTCAGTTTGTGGTTATTTTGTACCTTTCAGTCTTTTATCTGCAATAAACCGCTTCGAAGGACATTCAGTATGCTTCATTATTTATTGTACCAACGCTGAAAGTGTCTGCTAATAACCTATTTTTCTGATCCAAAGACAAAGGAGCACTAGCAATGCTGAGATTACCATATTCACTTAAAAATTAGAATATATACTTTATTTCAATAAAAAAAAAATAATAATAATAATAATTGGTGCATACAGTAAAAAAGGTCTTAAAAAATAAAAATCATAATAAAAAATGGAGTTGCTGCAACACGTTGCCACTTGAAAACATTTTTTCTGGTTTTAAATCTTGTCAGGATTATAAAATTCAATTCAATACCGATTTCTTTATATACTGCCAATTTTTAACAACAGTTGCATCAAGGTCCTCTATATAGTAGGGAAAGAGCCTACAAATTTAAAAAAAGGAAAAAGTCCAACAATCACATGACCACATTGGAGTAAACACTTGGCAACAATGGGAAGGAAAAAACTCCCTTTTAACAGGAAGAGCGACAAATATCTTGTTAAAGGAAAACAGTTCACTGCTCTTCCATTTGAGATCTGTAAAGGGGAACAAGGATCTACACTTCTATCAGAAACCAATAAAAAATGGTTTCAACTGTATAATGTTTACTTGATGGCGCAAAAGCTGATGGCTTAATTGTCTTTAGTTCATTTTATGTGTACCCTGATGAAGGCTACAGGCCAAACACATTGGTAAAGCAATAAAGTTGTTCTTCAAACTACAAGTGTTGCTGGACCTTCAACCTTGAAAGATGTTTGCTCTTTAACTTGGAAGCAGGTGAATTTGTGCCAGAAACACCTAGTCTACACAACATTTTATGTTACCAAGTCAGCTGCCTATTTCTGCAAATTTTACAAAGAACAAGTAATTGTGCTCCTTCTTTCTATTTAGCTTAAAACCAACATGCTCCCACTGGTGATGTTTTGGCTTAACAGCTAAATCCGTGCTGTTAATTCTCAACAGCTGCTTATTGCAATGCAGCCGGTACAATAGTTTAACTTGATCACCTTGAAGTGCCATTAATAGAAGAGGGCAAAACTGGTGAAAAATCCATGAAAATAGTGATGTAATTTCATCCAGCTGTGTTTACACAGGTACAATTAGTCAGCTGAAATTATTATGATCAGGTGATTGTGAAGTAAATATGACAGGCCTATTATTATGTGTATCAGTCAGGCTTGTTGCATTCATTACTGTAGAAAATCACATTATATCTAGGGTGAAATACACTGTCCTGAAATAACCAATGAACTAAATTATTAGACTTAATTTGATCTGCTAACAACCCGTTTTAATTTATCTGTTATAATAGGTCTACTTGTTCAGCCATTGGCAGCTGCTCTAAAAAATTAAAATTGTAACTTAATATTGTACATACATGTCCACTCTGCTAATGACTTTTCCTGAGCAAAAACTGCAACTTCCCTTTCGTTTATACACACACAAATGCATAGATGGACCATTTGGCTGGACGATCATGATCAGTTTAAGGTCAGATAAATTCCCACTCAAATAAACACACACACAGACCAACTATCAAACAGCCCCACTGGCAGTAAAGCAGACTTACTGTCAGAATGGTCATTTGCTGCTTATTGATTTCCTATACACATTTCCACTGGCTGCCCCTCTCTCTCTCGGTCGTCCTTTTCAATTGTAAACTTAACACTCTCTCACTGATTAAATTTCTAACTTTCACTCCCGGTCTCTCTGTCACTGTAATACCCTCTGATTAAATGCCACACTCACTATTACAGAAAACCTTCTCTCTGGTGGGGAGAACCCCCCCCCCCCGCCTCGCCTCAAAAATCTAATCGCAGGTTTCAGTGCGTCTCTTAAACAAGTGATTAAATAGCGGACTCTCACAGGACGGCTGCAGGATTAACACATGCCTCTTGCTCTCAGTCCAGTCTTTTCTTAACTCTACCCTCATAATGAGGGAATGAAAAAGCATTACTAGGAAGCATGCCCTTTTGACAGAAAATGGGAAGATTGAAATAGTGCACCAATTTATCCCTCTGTAATTTCCATCTGCAGCCACTGGTCACGCTATGTGCCCAAAGCACAGCTAAGTCCTTGAAATGTCACAGCAGGGTTGTGACATACCATAACGGACTCCCCCAGAGCTCTCCAGCAAATCAAATCAATTGAAGTAAAATTGGCATGCACACGTGTTACTAAGTGGTTTGTGTGTATGAGCCTGTGTCCCTTTTTTAAAAAAAGAAAAGAAAAAAAAGAGCAGGATGGGGTGGATCTTAAAGAGCAAAACATCCCTGTTGATAAATGGCTGAACTCAGATTACTCGCGCACAGTTAGGCGGAGATTATGATCACAGCGCTCTGCAAATAATTCACTACTGTCAAAAGGTTAACAATGAAAGTCGCCGCTGCACCACATTGATAAAGTGTGCACGCACACGCACACAGGAGAGCCTGACTTCATCACCAGCAGGCTTACATCAATAATGGATGCAGACAAGTGTTCAAAGAAAACCGCCATCTTCATGTATACAAAACTGAACAACAAAAGAAATTTGTTTAAGAGCAAATATATTTTTCTCATTATTCTAAGAAGCTCTGTGACAAAAATATTTAAAAGTTTGGTCTAGATAATCACCCATCAGTCACACTCTAATAAACAGGAAGTTAAAATCATGCCTGACAACAGAAACAAGCACAGAGAGGCAATTATATGAGAGAGTAACAAAGCTAGACATATTTAGGGTTGCAACTATTAATCATATTAAAATGAGTTGGGTGGGGGGGTTGTCGTCAATTGTTTTAATTAACTATAATATAAAAAGACAACCACTTTAACTTTTCTATTTCTGGGACATAAAAATGAATTTTGAAGAGGCCCTATCACCCTAAAGTTTTGCTTCAGCTGCTTATAATTGTTTGCTTGGTTTAAAATAATGCTTATCTATCTTATACCAGGCCTGTGTGGGACCAATCAGTTCATCTGCTGTCAGAAACTAGCCATTTTGTCTCCCTTTCTTCCCCCTTTAAGCCATCTTTCTTTTCGTTGGCTGCCTATCCCAAGCTGAAATTTAGATTGGCTATATATACACCCTCTCCATGACACCAAAATATGTTTACAGGAGATGGGATTTAATATTATCTGGTATTTAGCTGTGCTGATGCATTTAATCAAACAACTGTGTGACATGCGTATAGTAACTAATAGGTCATACGCCCGCCTTCGTGATCACCATCTAATCCTTTATGATGATCTCCCTGAAGATGATCATCAGGGAGGTGGTCATCTTCAGACCATCTGCTGCTCAACATAGAAGCTACCATTAATGTGTTGCTCTTATTTCTTTGGTGTTTGTATTTTTTTAAAAATTCAATATAAAAGAAGGTCAGTACAGAATGTAAGCTGCTGGCTTTGGGAATGTGGAAAAGCATTAAAAGTAGCATGAACACAGTCAGATAATTGCATATTTTAAAAACAACAACAACAATGACAAAGAGGTTTTGGCCTTCCACCAAAGAACCAACAATTTTTTTTTCAATGTTTAATAAGGTTTACTGAAACTTGAGATACATTTTTGTTTATCAAATAAGTAGTTATCAGGAAAATGCATGCAAAACTATATGAGGAGTAGTTGTGTTAACACACAGTCATCCCCTCAAAGGTTCATTTAAGCCAGGAAAAGCCCTGATCAATGAGATAAAAAAGAATTTTCAAACTGAAATTACAGTCAGGACCTTTATATGGAGCAATATCTGAAGCATTTGTATTCTGTTTGGGCTTTTAAAAACATCCGAATCACAAAAATAAGACTGCATATAAACATAGCTACTGCAAAACATGTATTTTAATGGTCAAACATTAAAGAATCACATCAGAAATACTTACTTAAACCAACCTGAGAACAAGAGCAGGCAGAAATAAAAACCAACAAAGCTACAAAGATTATAAAAAACAACAAACTAGCAGAGGCAAAGGCAGCAAGAAATGGGAACAGGAGGGGATGACAGACTGTGAAGACTCTCAGCTTCTCCTGTTACAACTACTTCTGCCTTAATTCAATAAACCATAAGGGCTAAATAAACCATAGGCACCAACTCTACATGTGAGGAGCAGCAAAGTGCAAAGTGCAAAGTTCAACCTAACACCAGGGATCAAGTTCTCAGTGAAAATAAAAGGTTGTAACTCTGTTCACACTTGAAGAGTTCAGCCATCACAACTACAGTGCTACACCGGACCTTTTCTAGCACAGTGATAAAATTCTTTTTCTTTTTTTACCCTAACACCCACTGGGATGTTGAGCAGTTGTGTATGCAGCTTGTACGTTGGAAACATAATGATGATTTACTGTACAGCACACTGTGGAAGTGGGTCATGTTTGGTTACCTTAGCAGCAGATTTGAGCTCCACTTGTATATGGAAAAACACCATTTATGACTCAATGCTATGCTACTGCAACATGTGTGATGTGTTTTATTTGCATGGTTTTTGTTTAATTTATTGTACACAACACGCTTACGTTTGTAGTTGTAGTTTAGTTTTATTTTAGTAGTTATATTTTCTGCCACCAGCAGCAAATTAAACGCTGATCCATTTTAATGTGCAACTTCTCCAATAATAGAAAGAATAATTTAATTCATCTCTATAAAAGTCACTTAGTATGCATGTGTGCGAGTTTCCACCAACCTTTAATCGGCTGCTTGACTTCTCCATTCTCCCTCTTGATCTCATTCATCACTTTGTGCTTCTTCTTCTCCTTTTCTTTCTCTCGCTCTTTGACCTTCTTCTTCTCCCTCTCCTCTCGCTCCCTCTCCTTCGCCTTGTCCTTGGTGGAGTGATCTGTGGAAGCAGTGAGCAACGTTTCATGTCTCGATGGTGAAAGCGCATTAGCATGAGATCTCAGATGTACCCCCACGCAAACACGTACACAAATGTGTGAGTGCACTTCGCTCGCTCCGATTTGCTTCTCTAACAGCTTACCTGTTCTCTTGCCAAGCCCTTCACCTCTGCTATCACTCTTGACTTTTAATTTTGTTGATCTTTCCTCTACAAATGTTTTTTCCCTACTGCTAAAGGGAAAAAAAATAAAAAATCACCCCATCGCCAAACCCATACTTTTATCTAAGCCCTGCAATGACCTTCCCTTTGAGAATGCAGCAGCCGCTCTGCAACTTCCCTCAAAATAGCACAGTTTCATCAAGACGCACCTCACACCCACCAACACCCCCCAAAAACATAACCCTCTCCTATCATTAATAAGTTCCAGTTTTAAAAGTCCTAAAATCCTCTCTTTGCTTTTCAGCTTGTTTTTTTTCCCTTTTCCTGCACTGCTCTGTCTGAGTGTTGAGGAAGTGTAGCACATTGAGGAATTGGAGTGCGCTTTAATGCAACGCTCGGTGCAAATCGCTGCGGATGAGAGCATCGTCTTAAAATGTCAGTATCACATGCACACACCTTTTCAGCTGATTGTTGGAGTGCTTTCTGAAAGGTGTGTTTAAGTGTGAGGCACCCCAGCAAACAGACATTTATTCTTTAAATCTGCACGTCTCCCCTCCAGCTGAGCTAAAAACCCTTACCCGTCTTCAAATAACACTCGTTTTATACATTTTTTATTCCTTGTTTTCTTTGATTTGCTTTATATTTTTTCACTTCCCCATGAAAAAAAAAAATCCTTTGTGTTTTCCATAATGTTATTTTGGCAATTCTTTCTTTTCCTTCCCAGAGAACTTTTTTTCCCCCTTTGAACTCGGTCGGATCCGTCTTTGAAAGGAAGCTGTGTTTTCAGACTGTTCACTCTTCTGTGGATGTAGGGAGTGGGAAAGTGAACACAGTGTGGTTGCACTCCCTGTTTGTGGGATCAAAGGAGAAAAAAAGCTTTCAAAGTAAAAAGGCTTACAGGAGCATTAGGAGGATTAGATGTACATTGATACATTTTTCCATCATAGTACTTAAATACATTTCAGCAGATAGTTTTGCTTTTGCTACTTAAGACGCAGGTGATCGTGCTCCTCATAGCCTGTGGTTAATAGTGGAATGCCAAGGATGTCAATGTTCCCTATGCAAAAGAAATACTGCTAAATTATTAGACAGTGTAAGCTGCCTAGTGGAAAAAACACAGCACGTCTCAAAACGACAATTTAGCTCCACAGGAAGCAGCCTACAAAGGAGCGCTCACTCAGATCTGCTGCCAGATTTATAAAAACATGTAAGGCCATGCCAGAGCGGTAACATTCATAAGCTTTAACTTTAGAGGAAATCGCAGTAAATTAGTCCAGGTGGCTGATGTGAACCGAAAATATACAGCGAAGCATGTTGATTTCTCTCACCTCGAGAGAAGGGGCTTTCCCGTGAAATAAAGAAAGGAACAGGGTAAAACTAGGGTTTTAACTGATGACACGATCCGAGAAAAGATGTCAAGGCTCCGAGGGTCACAAGATCAAGTTGATAAGCAAAAAGACAATGTAAAGCTAAGTTCATATTTCCAGGGCAAAACAGAAAAAAACTAGAGATCTGAATGAATTTGAAATGAATGGTATCCATGTGACTGAAGCATGTTTTTTCCCCCCTTTTCATTCTGTTTTCTGATTTTCTAGCAGCAGCCAGTTTGGAAAGGAAACACAGCAGGAGGTTTTCACTCTTTGGATGATCACAGGAGAGATAAGACTTTGAAAGACAGAGAGCCAGAGGCCGGCAGTTTGTAAACTTCAACCACACCACCACTCATCTGCATCTCATTTCTTCTTATCAAGGAAAAGTATGGAGAAAAAAAAAATAATCAGAAAAATAAAAATATGTGCATTCTGACATTTTAAAGTTGTTAAAATTTCAAAGGGAAACCCAGATTCCTCCAGTTGTCTGCCATTAAAATTAAGTAGCAATAACAGAGCATAATTCATAGTTTCAACAGCACTTAATGCCAGTATTTACCCATTCGCTGGTAATTCACATGAGAAAACGTCAAAAAGTGCATTTTGGGTAAACTTTAAACAGTCACCATGAGTGATGGGTGGCTTATTATGTTAAAGGTCTCCTTTATACTGACATTACGATACCAGGCTTATCCTCTAGCAGAGGTTCCTCTTGTGTCAAAATAATTTTCTAATACAGGCCAAAGTTTCATTTGAGATTCTATTTACTTGGGAAAAGTGTCACAGTGGTCCAGTGGTAAGTAATCTCACTTCACAGCAAGAAGGTTCCACTCAGCTGCAGGCTTTCCATGCATGCATGTTTTTTGTTCATTTGTCAGCTTGTCTCCCTGTGCCTGTGTGGGCTCCCTAGGGATACCCCAGCTTCCTTTCACAGTCCAAAGACATGCTTGTTAGGTTAACTGGTGATTCTGGGATTGGATATCGGTGTAACAGTGAGGCTGCGTCCACACAAGAAACTATCTGCAGCAACTTGGCAACCCCAAGAAGTCAATGACTTCAACAACATATGGGAGGAAAAAAAAGAAGAAGATCATTCCAGATATAAAACTTTTCTCAACAGAAACTACCAGTAAGACTGCAGGATACTGCTGATTGACATATGACCTGGTAGTAAATACATTAGAGGCTTACCTAGGCAACGAGTGGACATTGCCCAAGGATACGCCACCATTGGTGCCACTATCTAAAGCCTGGAATATCTATATAGCTACCAACCGTTAGCTTAGAGGGATGTGCTTCTTGTGCGGACCTAGCATGAAAGACTTTCTGTCGCTGTGTGTTAGCACTGCAATAGACTAACAACTTTTCCAAAGTATGCCCTGACCAGCAACCCAGAATTAGATAAGTGAAAGAAAACGAGTGGATGAAAAAAGTGTCAGACTTTGAACCAAAAAAATGTACTTTGAGGGCCTATTAATTAAGTTAAGGTAAAATGTTGCAAATGTTTCATACCGATTCTGATTCATTATGCTTTAACATCATAGTGGTCCTTGGCAGGATAGACACTTGAATGTAAATCATACCAAGATTTTAAAGCCTTTTGCGTAATTTATATCTTTGTTTTTTCTGAAAGAATCTGAGGCCTTCAAAGATTAGACACACTGAGCTCTCCGCTGTGAACAACACAGTTTGAGGAGAATTTTCATGTGAAAATGTGCTGGATGCTTGCAAGCTCACATTTTCAGCAGTAAACATGCTCTCTGTGACATGCTGAGCATAACGGGAAGAAGAAAAAAACCCGCCCAAGGCCAAGCATGTGTGCATATTTTAAGGAGAAAAAAAATCCAAATGCAAAACACTGTAATAGGGAGCTCAGCATTTTATCAGTTTCCCATCAGTATCTCAGCAAATACGGTTGCAGTACATCTTAAAATGAAGGCGAGTTTAATGGAAAAATACACGATATGTGTGAAACTAGCTGTTAAATCTAAGGATGATCAAAAAACATTTATTTATTCATTTCTTTTTAAATCACTGCAGGGCTGCAGGTACACTCGTCTCTCAGGGAAATCCTGCTACTCCAGATGGTCAGTCAACCCCTGCTGGTGTGGCAAATCCATGCTTCACCAACCAAAATAATTTAGCAGTAGGACTCATACAGTGTTTGTCATTGTATTGGCATTGCACATGCTGCGCTAAGGATCTTGTAATTTTTTTTCAGAGGAAAAAATAAAAATAAAAAAATAACTAAGAGAAACTTAATTGGGCGATGATGGTAGTTAAGCTTCATTTTCTCCTCAGTGTAATCGACTACAGATGTGCAGCTCCAGACATATTTGGTGGTTCTTTAACCATGGTAAATTTACATCCACACAAATAAACTAATTATGGGCTTTTAACAGTAGATAGAAATGCAGAGAAGTCAAAGCTGCAACACAAAACAACCATAACACTTGCCAAAAACAGAACTGGTTACATGAATTTTAATCTCTGCATTATGCAGCACAAGTGTCTGAATGGGCATAATATTAGGCTTTTGCACAAACAGATAAACTTAAGGACTTGCTAATATTCTTGCTTCTGCATATTAAAATGTAAACAGACAGGAATTTTGCTTTAAATATCATTATAAAATTGCAAAAGGTAATGACGAATTAATATCTACAGAATCAGCTCTTAGATTTGTTGACTGTAAATATTGATGTACTAAAGCTCACACCAAATGAAGCTTCAATTATCCAACAAATAGGAAGAGGACAGCACTTCTGCTTTTTCAGTTAACAATGGTTATTAACCAAGGTAAGTGTGGAGACTCTAGCTGGCAAACAAAACGAGTAAACAGCAACTACATGATCTGAGATCAGCAGGGAGCAAAGCCTGTCTGCCTATAAGCCCAATAAAACCAAGGTAAAACATCAGCTCCTGCCACTTAAGGGAGGCTCGCTGACAAATCGTGGCCGGTGGTAACATTTTCCGCAGCACTACAGTAAACTTCATTTACCAACAGTTCATGTCATCCCGTGATATAGCAGTGCAGAACAAAAATTTCAATTCAGTTAGTGGTAGGCAATGTACTTGATGATTAAATAAGAAACAAGTACCAGCTAATATACCTACTATAGCTTCTCAAAGGCTTCTTAATGTGCAGTTTATTTGGCTGCAAATACCGCCTGGCATAAAATGCTGGAAAGATGAAGCCTTTCAACTGCTTATCCTCGTTGTTTGTGGTATTAATTATGTGACACAACAATTAATGAAAGTAACTCTCTATAGTAGGTGTTGGAACTGAGCAGAGAGACTGAGGATGAAGAGAAGAGACTGGAAGCACATCTGAAGAGAGGAGCTATGTCTGCTGTTTGGAGATTTAAAAAAAATAAAAACTGGTATTGACGTCATTTTTGTGCAACCTTTTCTTTGTATACTGGAATGCTTTAACTGGAACTTGGTCATGAAAACTCTGATTATGGCTAAATGTATTCGACAAACTGCATTTGCAATATCAAACTGTGTGTAAATATAACTCGAATGCAAACAACAGCTCAGAAGGCTGCGTAAATACCTTACACAAGGTCAAACCTGCTTTGTGACTAGCCCGACTTCTTAATTATATTTACATCTTAAAAATTCCCTTTTTTGGTCTTCTGCTCACTGCGCTTTGTCTGACTCATGTATCCTACTTCAGCATCAAATGTAACTGGCAGTCACAGCTCCCTGGCACTTGCCTTTGCCACTAATAATATTACCATGATGATGTGATACCCTTTGGATCCCTGTAGGAAAGATTCTTTCCTTGCAGGAAGGTTGGCCTCAAATACATGTCCTTCTGCAGAACAGCAATCTTGTCAATTTTCTCATTTTGTTTAGAATGAATGTACATTTTGAGCTCCACATTCACACACTTCCTCATCTTCTACTTAATATAATTACAGTCTCCTACTGCTGGCCATTGAGCAGCTCACTAAAGCAATTAGAGGTTCAGTGCTTTACTCAAGAGCACCTCAGTGAAACTGTTGCAGGAGTGGTTTTAGTTATCACTACTAAAGGCTGCATCTATATTTAGCTAGTCAGGTCCAGAAATGAAAATCATAAGCTGCACTAAGTGACTTTAAGTGGTATAACTGCCTAATGGAAAATATTCATTAGTGAGTCTGGGAAAAAAAAAAAGACACATTATCTGCAAAGCAAATCATGTGATGTTTTGTGGGTAATTATTAAAGCCACATCTATGTGTTTTAAATAAAACGCTGCCACCAGCCACATATTTACATGAACATATTAAAGTGACACTCAGCGCAGCCTGTTTACAAGACTGAGTGTCTCAAAGTGTTTAGGGCTACAGGCCAACAACACGTTTCCTTCTGGTACCCTAATTGTTTGCGGTGACAGTTCAGAGTATGTCATGACCTCTTAAACTACCCAACTGGAAAAGGGTGACATCATGCACTCACATGTGCCCACCCTTGTTAGTGTCTAAACACTTAACAAGTTTATACATGTCCACACGTTGGCAAGCACAAATGTGCTTATGCATGGGTTTTGGGACGCTGCGTTGGTGTGACAATAATAAAATGCAGTGAGAAAAAAAAGAAAAAGCACTGATAAGAAGTATTTGCACCCTTAATGATTTCTTGGTGTTTTTTGCATATTTGTCAAACTTATGTTTCAGATCCTCAAACAAATTTTAAATGTTATACAATGATAACCTGAGTAAATACAAAATGAAGTTTTTAAATAATTTTACTGATTCAATGAAAACAACAACAACAAAAAAACCCAAACAAACCCAAAAAGCTAACAACAATCCAAACCTACCTGTGGAAAAAAATAATGCACCGTGAACTTAATGACTGGTTATGTCACCCGCCGCAGCAAGAACTGCAATCAAGTATTTACGACAACCAGCAATGAGTGTTTCACATTGCTATGGGGAAATTTGGGCTCACTCTTCTTTGCAGAATTTTTTTTAATTCACCCACACTGGAGGGTTTTTGACCATGAACGACCTGTTTGAGGTCATTCCAAAGCTTCTTAAACTGATTTTAGTCCGGAGTTTGACTAGGCCACTCCAAAATATACATATGCATTCTTTGGGCCATTCAGACTTGTTGATTGTCCTGCTGCATAACCCAACTGCACTTGAGTTTCAGGGCACGAACTGATGGTTGGACATTCTCCTTCAGGATTTTCTGGTAGAGAGCAGAATTCATGGTTCCATCAATTATGGGATGTCATCCAGGTCCTGAAGCAACAAAGCAGCCCCAGACCATCACGCTACCACCACCATGTTTGACTCCTGGTGTAATGTTCCTAATATGAATTGTGTGTTAGTTTTACGCCAGATGTGGCGAGGTGCAAAAAAAAAAAAGTTCAACTTTTGTCTTGTCAGTCCACAGAATATTTTTCCAAAAGTCTTGGGGATCATCAAGCTCCTGGGATACGCCCAGCCACTCCTGGGAAGCTTCACTACTATTCCAAGTTTCCTCCATTTGTGGATAATAGCTCTCACTGTGGTTCACTGGTGTCAGAAAACCTTGGCAATGGATTTGTAACCCTCTCCAGACTAACAGATGTCAATTACCGTTACCCATCTGTTCTTGACTTTCTTTAAATTGATGTGTTACTTTTTGAGATCTTTTAGCCTACGTCACTTTGTCAGACAGGTTCTATTTAAGTGATTTCTTGTTTTCCAAAGCTCTGGAAGTGATCAAGCCTGCTTTTAATTATGATTTAACAAGGAGGGGCAGTTACTTTTTCACACAGGTCCAGGTAGATTTAGAAAGCTATTCTCCTTTAATACATTAAACCATCATTTAAAATTCTGTTTTTGTATTTACTCAGGTTAACTTTGTGTAATATTAAACGTGTGTGATGACCTGAAACAGTAAGTGTGACAAATGTGCAAAAAAGAAATGAGAAATCAGGAAGGGGGCAAATACTTTCACAACACCATGCACCATGAACCATTTTAAAGGATGCAATCGAGAAAATAAGACTATTTATCCCCCTCTCCCACCCAACCACCTAAATGGCATTTAACAAGTCCAGTGGCCACGCTCAAAACAAAATATTCTCATTAAGGTCCAAGTGTAATTACAACATTGTAGCAATAAAGATGTCTGTGCAGAAATTAATGCTTTGGGGGTGTGGGGGTTGAATTTCTGCATGCACAACTGTAGATGATGCAGTATCAACAAGCCACGGAGCTCTGTGTCTGTTTCCCCTTACAGCCTGGGGTTACAGAAGGGGGCGTGGTGCTCTACCAAAACAACACTTACCCTATAATGGCGGGCGGTTTTTATATTGTTATGACAGCACACATGTAACGCCAACACATACACAGTTCCCACGGAAAATAAATACTTGCACGAGCAGGAATGTCATAGATTAACGTATCTCAACTATAACGCTGGTTTGACAAATTACAGCTCGTTTTCTTTTTTTAACGTTTTTAAGATGCCGTTATTTATTTATTTGTGTATTTTTTTTAACTGTACTGGGTTAGTAGATAACGTATATAAACAAGCGTGGATATATTTAGTCAATGCGACGTTAATACGTTAAAAAAAAAAATCTACCGCAGCACGAGCGCGGCTGGTTGTGATAACGGCCAGGTCGCGCGACTATACTGCTCTGGAACGCTGCTCCAGTAGAGCTCGAGGGTTCAAAAGCGGGTGAACAAGCGACGGAAAGCTGGCAGCCATACTCCGCAGAGACTATCGATTAACACTGCTGCGCTTTCACACTCTCTAAAGTCGACGCGAACACGTTCCAGAGCGACCAAATATCAATTAGTGCAACGCTCGAGGATTTTTTTCGGGCATCTTGCACGACGTTAAGGGGCGCCTTTTTGAACAGCAGCCATTCCGAAAACGGGACCGTTTACAGGCAGATGAGAAGGCAGAGAAACGGCACACTCCGGGCCACATGTTCGTATTCCAAAGGCTAGCCAAGTCACTATAAAAGGGCAGAACTCTATACTGCTTATAATAAACACAAAGTTTATTAATACCCCTAAACTAACACATAAAAGAGAGGAAAACATAATTGCTTACCTTTTGGTGGCAACGTGCCATCTCCATTTTCTTTCTTCGCTGCAGAAATGTTATTAAATTTACCGACGTCGTTATTAACAGTAGTCCCAGATCCGGAGGTCAACAACAGTTTATGTTTCTTTTTCTCCTCTCCGCCTCCTTTCCCCTTCTCCCTCTCTTTCTCTCGCTGTTTATCCTTACTTGGTTTCTTTGCTTTGGAGGAAGAAGCTGCCTTGTGGAGGAAGAAATCGCTCTGTTTAAAGACTTTGTGATGGGTTATCGGTGTCTGGGACCCACCGGTAGAACCCACCGGAGGCGGGTTGTTGTTGCTGCTGCTGGTGCTGGTGGCCGTCTTAACCGGACTACAGCTCCACAAACCCAAGCTACTGCCATAACTCTGCTGCTTCGTGTGCTGCTGGAGTTTCTCTTTACCGCTACCGTTGCCTCCCACTCCTCCGTCCCTGTTGAGTTTCTTGGGTTTAACGCTCCTCTCTTCGACTCGGACCTTTTTGGGCGGCGGCGGCTGGTTGAA
Source organism: Etia nguti (assembly GCA_015106755.1). Classification (NCBI taxonomy): domain Eukaryota; kingdom Metazoa; phylum Chordata; class Actinopteri; order Cichliformes; family Cichlidae; genus Etia; species Etia nguti. Next base: position 33,842 of record VUQG01000705.1, on the reverse strand, counting down.
ATCGCGGGAAGACTGGGAGTGGTTGTCAAGGGCTCCTTTCGCCTCGATCGGCTTGCCGAGCGCGCTTTGAAGGGAGGCTACAGTAGGAGTAGCAGCAACAGAGGCAGCTCCAGAGAGGTGAATAGAGCCCTGCGAGTCAGCCATCTTGAGGCTTCTCTCTCTATTTACTCTCTTCCCCCAACGGCCACCGATGCTGCTTTTTTTTCCGCGACGTTCAGGCAGGCGATGAAGGGGCGGGGCCGAACTTGAATTGACAGCCGGGCAGCGAGGAGGCGGGACTCAGGCTTGATTGACAGGTAGCGAGGGAAAAATAGAGGCGCGACTTAAGTATCTGCGCCTTAGCTGCATGTGTTTTATTCTGCGTACGATCTATGGTATTTTGTATATATAAAAAAAGGAAAGGTATAGATTTTAACTATAAGGAGTCAAATATTTGTAAAAGTCATCAAGTTTTTGAGTACTGAAATGCAGTTATTATATTTTTTAAATTAAATTTATATCATATGCCAACTTTCATTGCTCCAAATCTATACAAAAGTTATATTTTAAGGGAAAGACCCTACAGCATTATGGACCAAAACCATACAATTCCACAATTTTCTCTTGCAGGATCTTGGGAACAGTCCCAAAGCAAAACTTACAAATACTTTCAAATAAGACATATGTTTGCATGCTTAATGTCTGTGGCTGACCTGATCATTTGAACACTAACTCCAAACCTCAAGTATGAGGGTGCTTTAGACTGTGGAACTTGTTTCTGTCAATGAAAAAAACAAACAAACAAAAAGAATCCATTAAAAGAACTTGCCATCTCTAAGTAAAAATTTAATTTTCAATGATATTAAATCACTTTCAGGCATGTCATTAAAAAGATTGCATTAATCCAACATCTTAAAAGGTCCTGCACAGACTTCACTTTAGTCTATGTGCTTATATTTTGGCAGAATGGCCATAAGCTGACTGGCAGAACTTGTGGGGAAGTGTACAGTAAGTGTTGACAGTGTAGGACTGCACATGCGATTGCTCTCATTAAAGAGATAAATATCCCTCTTTAATCTTTACAACTGAATGAGCTTATCACTCTCGCTCTCACAACACATCATTAGACCGTGTCATGAATCCTCTGGCATTGTTTACACTTTGATTTACTGAGATGAAAACATTTTCTTCAATCAGACTGGCAGAGTTCTCAGTACAAGGCCTGTCAGCGTGTGACAATCAACCATGAATAGTAAACATGATTAGCAGCTGCACGAGGGGAATTGTAAAGTTACAGCTGGCTATAAACATTGTGACAAGATTATTGCATGATGCAAGTCACGAGCAGAGATTTGATGTCTGTGCATGCAGCGACAGAAGAGATGTGTGTAAGCATGTACTGAGTCCAGCATAGACTTTATGTGACTCATATAGCTACAGTGAATTTGTATTTTAATATTGCAGGCTTTAAAAGAGAGCTGACACAGTTTCTTCTGTGCAGCCTGCTGCTCACATACCCAACACTGACTGGCTATATTTATAAGCCATTACATAACATGTTAAACTGCTCATTGGGAAAACTGAGGTGACCCAGTTAAGACAGCAACCTGGCTTAATATTAATACTCAGAGAAAGAGAGAGAGAGAAAGAGGGGTGGATGGTGCATTCATACTGTGTTAGTGTGCAGCTGAGAGCCAAAGTTTGCACAGATAATCAGGTGGCAGTAGAAAGTGTCCATAAAGTAAATAAACACTGGGGGTGAGAGGCATGTGCACTTTATTATGCTTTGTATACAAATATCGTGCACATGAGCCATTTAAAAAGGGTGAAGGACGTACTTGTATGCTATGCTGTGTAATCTTTTAAAAGTAACTTTTTAAATATGTGAATGGAAGTCAAGCTGGAACTGAAAGCTACTTGTTTTGGTTTTTTACATTTGTATTCTATGAAAATATACAGGAAACATGTTCATGCATGAGATATACTCACCAGCCCCTTTATTAGATACACCTTGCTTGTACCAGGTTGCACTCCTTTTGACCTCCAGAACTGCCTTCATGGCATAGATTCAACAAGTTTCTGGAAACGTTCCTACGAAAGTTTAGTCCACATTGATGTTGCTGCATATTTGTCATCTGCACATCCATGATGTGAATCTCTGGTTTCATCAAATCCTAAAGATGCTCTACTGGGTTGAAATCTCGTGACTGTGGAGGCCATTTGAGTGCAGTGAACTCCAGAGATGTTTCGAGGTTTGTGACATGGTGCGTTAACATCCTGGAAGCAGGATGGCTACACTGTAGTTATAAAGGGATGGACGTGGTTAAAGGATGCTCCCATTTACACTAAAGAGCTACTCTGCGTAAACAACTCGAACACTGGGACCCCTTTAAAGGTGGTCAGCCCCGTAGAAGCTACAGAGGCCCAGGAGCCTTCACACAAGCTCTCAAGGCTACCATGATCTGGATGACTGAATCTATATGGACTTTTACATACTTTGGTCGTAATGAGTGGTTATTTGAGCTGCTGTTGCCTTCCCAGCAGCTCAAAGCAGTCTGGCCATTATTCTCTGACAACCGATATTAACAAGGCATTTTTACCCAGTGAAGTGCCGCTCACTGGATATTTTTTCATTTCCGGAGCATTCTCTGTAAACTCTACAGATGGTTGTGTGGGGAAATGCCAACAGATCAGTAGTTTCTGAAATACTCAGACGAGTATGAACAATCATGTCACATTCTGTGTTCTTAAATCACCTTTCTTCCTCATTCTGACACTCTGAACTTCAGCAGGTAGCCTTGACCATATCTAAATGACTAAATGCTGCATGAGTTAGTGCGCCATGTGATTGGTTGATTAGATATGCATTAACAAGCAGTTGTACAGGTATAAAAGCAGCTGGTGAGTATCACACAGCCACAAGGATTCACATACTGCATGTGGATCAAAGTGTTTTTAACCATAAACCTAACTCAGGAGGACTGGAAAAACCCATCAGTTCCTGAACCACCAAAGTTGTACTGGCCATGATTGCATAATTAATTTGAAATGAGCATTGACTACCTGAGCACCAGCGAATAATTACAGTATGAGTACCCTCCTGCTGTGCTTCTCTGTGTGTAAAGTGAATACAAATGCAAAGCCCTCAAGGTCTCTGAGAAAGCCAGTGTGTTTTTATGACCCCTGCTGTGATTAATTGTCATATTAGTCTGCGTGCGTGCTTGAGTGAATACAACTCCACAAGGTGTGTGAGCATTTTCCTGCTGTGACAGCATACATGCAGACACACAAAACTCACACCGACTGAAAGTTCATGAGTTCATTTTAAAGTCTGAAAACATCAGATTACAAGTCAGCAGGCGACTAAGTCAAAGTGATGCATTAGCCTTTTGACTGGTCTATGGTATAAAATAATACTTCCCGCTGAGACGCATACATTCAAAGGCACAATTTTTCAGGAATATTTACATAAATGAAGGCAAAAGAGGCACATCTTTACTTAAGGTCATTTTTACTGATTGATTTCTGCAACATACAAACATGTGTGTGTGTGTGTGTGTGTGTGAGACATGATGGGGCTGAGGGGGCGTGGCTGAATGAGAGTCCCACAGGAGGCGATGAGCAAGCAGCAGCGAATCACATCGCTCACGGTCATGCCGCTAATGATGATTGGAGGGCAGAGGGAAAGGGTGAGGGCGGGCAGGCGGGCTCTCTCTTAAAGGCACAGGTGGGCTCTTTACTGAGATTGAGGCGTGTGTATGAGTGTGTGTTTGGAGTGGAGTGGAAGTAAACAGAAAAATTAGGATAATGAATCATAAGAGAATCAATAAAGTTAAAAAGACAGTCTCTTCTGTTGTGCGTGGGCACACAGACGTGTTGGAAATGACAGCCTTTCTCAAAAAAAAAAAAAAAAAAGGGAAAAAAGAAGAGGAAAGGAAAGAAGAG
>VUQG01000705.1:1516-29332 GCA_015106755.1 Etia nguti | reverse complement strand
TAAGAAAAAAAAAAAAAAAAAATAAAACAAAAAAAAAAACCCAAAAAACCCTGAAATATTTGCCAGAGGCAAAAAGAAGAGGGTAGCAGAATAATTTACAGTTTAAAGAAAAACCAATGTGTAGAGGGAGGATTCATCATCATGCACTGATTTTCTTACATCTTCTGTTAATAGGAACATTTAGGAGATAGAAAAAAAAGAAATCTGAAGTATTTTATACCTAAATTGTCCTGTACAGCTCTTTATAAAACAATGCATATACTGTATAGTTATGGCAGCTAATGAAAGAGAACAAAAAAAAAGAACAAAAAAAAGGAGTAAACAGTAGTAGTCCTGGGTCCCTGGCTGCTGTTGTCTTATTGGATCCTTGTCTCAGAAGCAGGTAAAGAACAACACGCCGTCAGATGAGAAACCAAACAAGTCTGACTTGTAGAGAAGGCTTGGAGGTTTAATTTCAATCTGTCGAGTCAAAGGTTTCAAGCGTTTCAGGCGATGTGTAACATTCAGACTCCGAAACACCGAGGTTTGTCGCAAGCAAACTGGCAGCTGAAAGGAAAGAAACTTTCATGGTTGTTCAGCTGAGGGTTGGCAGAAGGAGAGAAACCCGACAGAAGAACAGGAAATAAACAGAAAAAATATGAGTCCAGAAACACAGAAAGAAGAGAAGAAAAGAGCAAATAAAGGAGGGCTGTCATCAGCTGTCTTCTCTGAGAGGTGGACTAAGGCAGGCTCATGGTCCCAGTTGTGAGAGTCAGAGTCACAGAGCTAACAAGTTCGGCTTTTTCTGTGTTTAATGTCATTTCATCTCAGATGTGGGCAGCATAAAAAAAAATTCTCCAATCTATTAATTTAAGGTGGAACTGTACTCTTTGGTTCAGCTGCTTGGAGCTCACACATATATACTACCCTTTACACAAATTCATTGGCTTTAATCTTACGGTATTTGCTTTCAGACTATAGACTGTGTATAGAAGATGTAGCCACAATGATTTCATCAACTGTTTTTGATTTCCGTTTTTAAAACCTCAATTTTTCGTTTTTGTTTTTCCAGGCACGTCATATGATCCGTAGGTGCTAAGTAATAGATTAATAAAATGCTAGAATTTCACTTATTGACACTGAAGCACAAACTTCTTTGATATGTCTGTGCAACAAGTCAGATACAAAAATGCCCCATAAATCACCCACAGCACAAAAATGCTTCCTATTTGGGTACACCTGTCAATCAAAACAGTGCCCCCGACCCCAACTTTAAGCCTCACCAGTACCCATATGAATAAGTAATGTAAAACCCCACCCACCGTACGCTTGATATAAAGGGGCAAATAAGCTATAGAGGCCAAAAAAGGCTGGAAATTTAGAGATTTTAATATGGGACTATGGAGTCTACGAAGCCTCAAGTGGCCACTACAGAAACTGCAGTTTTTGCTAGTTCGTTCTTAATTTTTTTTTTTTTTAAAGCTCAGGAAGTTGCAACTGAGACGCTGACATAACTATTACTGCCCGCTGCCATAAAATCACCAGCAAACCTTCACTTTAAGTGAAGTGTCTTTAATGAACACCACAATGGCCAAACTTTGTTAACCTGTCACTCTGGCAGAGAAGCATGGACGTGTAAAATAGCAGAGCTTAACAACAGTGGTGAGAAACGGGTAACAGTGAGCTCTAGTGCTTTTGTTTCCGTGACGATCCTTTGTAATGTAGCACCAGCACTTTGAAAGAGGGAGAGAGAGACAAAGAGAGAGCACCCGGGCAACCTGTGCATACCCAACAGAAAAGGTTGCATCATGGGTAACAGATTATCTAAGTTCGCTTTCAAGATTGTTGTTCATTCAGTAGGAGGAAACAGGCAACTTCTGGGAGTTCAGCATCCCACAGTAGTTTTTCTAATTTAAGGTAATTCCTGATATAGGAGGAAAAAAAATAATTCTCATTTGGCTTTAAACAAAGCGCTCAGCCTGAACACTTTTTATTAATATTTAACATGTAACAGCCTTAAAAGTGAGGTGTCTACAGCTCATGGAGGAAAAACATGCCCGCTCTTAGTCTTCTCTCCAGTCACCCCAGAAAAAGAAAACAAAACAAAAAAAAGGGTGAGAAAAAAACAAAACAAAAACACAGGAATTATCCTTTAATCATAAACAGGGAAAAAACCAAACTGATCCCAGGTCAGCATCTAGAGTAGTCAAACCTGCCAACATCAGCAAGCTGAGGAGGAGAACATGAGATTTGTTCTAGCCTCTCGACTGTCCCTGCTCAGCACAGTGGCACTTTGCAGGGAGGACTGAGGAGGTGGAGGAGCAGGAAGAGGAGGGTACTGGCAAACAGTCACTCTGAATGTGTTTCTATGTAATGCGTAGCATCTATCATCTTGGTTTTTGGACCAGCCAGGTGAGGTCGGTAGACTCCATCTCCTGACAAGGGAGGACAGTGGTGGTGGTGGTGGACGGGCAGCTGGATTGTTCCATCATGTCCACTCCAGGGGGGGTTCTCGAGGACCTTTGGGCTGAATGCAGCGGTTACCGAACCCTGGAAGGAGAAAATGTCTTAGCTCAGTTTGTTTTACCTCAACACCAGAGGGAAAACCTGCCTCCCAGTCCTGCCTGCTCTCAAAAACCATCAAACATTTTCTGCACACGCAGCCCAAAGCAAGCTTTCTGATCAGCAAAAGCAACAGCAAAAATCAAAAAATGATGACCTTAATAGAAACCATGTTTGTCAGCAACATTTCCTGCACAGACTCACTACTATTTCTGTTCCTTCAAAGGCTCGACTAGTAGAGATTTGAACAACAACAGTATCCAATCACAATTACAAAAAATAAAAGTCGTCTACAACAAGTGAGACAGACTTACCCACCCAGCTCTGGCTTGCTGTTGTTGCTTGTTGTGTTGCCAGCAGATGAAAGGTCAGCTGGAGAGGTCGTCGCACAGTCAGACGCATCTACACATAATCAAATGCAACAAGAAACACAGATTAATGGGGTGGAAGTATTCTTGCAATAACAGTGGTGAATATGCTACTCATAATTCAAGTCAATTATATCATAAAACAGATTTTAAAATGAGTTCATTAGAGTGATATAGATCATGTGAGACAATATAAAAAAAATAAAGTCAAGACAGAAAACATGCTTAACAACAAGACAGAACAGGATAAACATACAAGACACTGTTAAAATAACTGAAAATGACGTGAAACAAAATGAATTACAGTGAAATCTTAAATGTTAAAATAGAGAAATCATTAAAAATTACCAACAGCCGTAGAAAGTGTATGTTTTTATTGCAGCATTTATTGCTTAAGTTAAAAATGTACTAGTCAAAAACAGAAACTCAAGTTTTGTGTTTTAAATAGATTTTAGTTTGAAAAAAAGATTTTTTATGAGATATGGCCTCTTGACGTGATTCAAGCAGTCACTTGTCTGCTCGCGGACCACACAAGTGTTAGGATTTGCTGTTGAGGAGCTGCTCTCCATTCCTGAATGAGTGCAGCCACCTGCTGTGCAAAGATCATCGATTGTGGATGCCTCTGATGAACACATTAACCCAGCATCTCCCAGGTTTGTTCAACAGGAGACATAGCAGGGCTAAACACCTGTATTGTGTGTTCTGAGACCACTGGCTCAAGAATGCAGAAAATGTAACAAACTCTACAAGTGAGGTCATTTGTATCCGGTAAACAATCGTGACCAACAAAAGTAAATGCAGTAAGGAGATGTTGTGTTCTGGTCTAGTGGATAACATGGGGAATCTACATTATTGTTACAGCTAGCTCCTAGCCCATAATAACCATTTGTGTACTCTGCACATCTGTGGTACCCAGCTGCATCACAGAATGCAAAGTACACCTGACTACAGGAAGGACTTAGCTCAAACCTGCAGCATACACGTGTATGCAGTTTGCTCGGATTGCGTTCACACCATAAACAAATCTCGCTGGAGTTCTGAGACCACCTCAGGGTCTCGGTGGGGTTGTTTTAGTCTGCACCCGAGTGTGATTACTGCATTCACACCTGCACACCAAGGGGGGGGACGAACTACAGTATAATTTAAACACACCAAATACCACAGGTGCAAAAACAGCCTAACAGGTTAAAATGTTGTTGAGAGAAATAGATTTAAGACAAAGACGAACACACAAAATGTGTTTGGTTTTTTTTTGACAGGGGCTTTAAATGTTTATGTATCAACATGTCCCATGAGATAACATCTGGTTCATTATGTAGTGTTACATCTGTGCAAACATTCAAACATTTCTCTGCCATAAAAGTTTGATGCTAAAAGCCCGGCTTGCAACGCAGCCTTTTTATACTTAAGAAATGCTCCTAGTGAGTTATACTCATAAAAAGGTAAAAAAAAATATCCCCACTGAATTAAAGTCAAATAAGCTGTCATAGCCACAGCAAAACTACTGAAGCAATAAATTGGCATTAACCATCATCACACAATCCTCATAGCACAGATAAGCATATGCACTCATTTTAATTGCAGCTCTCTCTAGACATGTTTTATCTTTTTCACCCCCTTTTCTCCCTCCTCCTGTATCTCTGTTACTTTCATCCTCACAGCGGTTTTTCTGACCAACACTGTCAGTGTTATCATTGGCAGGCTAATTTGTAAATCACCAAAGGTCCGTTTCCTGCTCCGCTCTGCTGGCCGACTACTGTGAGCACAAAAAAAAAAAAAATTAAAAATAAATAAATCGGGGAACATGCAGAGAGGCAGGGACGGAAAGTTCAAACAGAGGTGAGAGATGAGGGAAGAGAATTAAGGCGCACTAATGATTTGCGTGTTCGCACCTTTATGTGAACTCCACTCGGCTGAAGCTGATGTTTTCACTTCCAAAGGGTCTGGCGGAGAGAAAGACAATCAGTGAATTTAACACAGGATGGGCGTTTGAGGACAAATGATCAAAAGACACACACAATACAGCACAAACGCGCACACATTCCCACATTCAGACAGGCTCAAAAATCACAGTCAATCCCCGAAAGGTGCTCCCAAGTTTTGTCTGCACTTATGTAAAACATTTTAAATAATTAATTGAACCATAATGATCCTGGCGCACACAGCTGACAGCCACACTCTTTTCAATACAACAATTGACTTTAAAGCCTCTTAACCATATTTTCTTTAAATAAACCTCATCTTTCTGCCCTTTTGTATCTATGTTTCTATTTGTAACTCGCCTCCCAAAGCTGTAACTATGACCATCTCCATCTCTGCATGGCTGAAATAAGCAATGCTGACCTCTAGTGTTCCAAAACTGCTAAAGTACCTCTCAGCAGTGGGTTCATTTTTAACACAAACCTCTCCTTTTCATCTCATGTGCTCCCTCGTGGTGGAATATTTTTAATACCATTTTCTTCCACTATCAGAGGAGCTGTGTAGGGAGGAGGGGGGGAAAAAGAAAAGAAGAAGAACAGCAGAAGGCAGCAGGATGGTCGCGCTAATAACGAGTCAATCCTGTGAACGAGAGGCCTCCTACCTGCAATATGCGAGTCCATCTGGTTGTTTGAAGTGAGGATGACAGAGACTGAGGCCCCTACCTGTTCATACGCTGTACTAAGCAAGAAGCAGAACACAGAAAACCAGTTTCCTCCTGTTTCAGCTCACATCAGAGGCTGCCGACTGCATCAAACAACCACTGCTGACTAGCTTTACTCTCACTACCAAGTTTTCGAAAATATGGCAGAACCACACAGCAACACATGACTCTTTGATCCAACCGCCCCCCCCTTTTGTTAAAAGAAGGACAACACAATAACGTGGCCCCCCAGTGAATCCACACCACTGGGTACACACCTGTGGAACTTGACCAATGCAAACGCACCTGTGGCCAGTATGAAGGACTCAGGGGTTCTCTCGGGGAGAGGGGGAGGGGAGTCATCGCTGTCCCAGCAGTCTGGGTTAAAAAGGTCAGAGGTCAAATGAGAAGCAAGGTTAACTACTGGCCGAAAAGAAAGGCAAAAAGATCGGCAGTCATATGGAGACAAAAAGGCAAGAAAGCACTTAATTAACTGTATTATATAAAGAAATGTTATATAATTTGTCTCCATATTGTTACTTTTTTTTTTAATACAGATATTCACTGGTTCTATTTGGTGCATATCGTATTATCATTACTTCATTTTAGGGATCAGAGAAATGCCCATATAGTCTCATATTTGCCATGCTAGCTGCCGCTGGACTACTGGCAGATAAGATGGTATTGACCCTTGGTGGTGTCGTTTGTGTCGTGCTCATTTTGTCCTTAAATGATCTGGGATCCAGTTTCAGTTCAGCAAAGTTACATTTGTGCTTAAAGATTTTAAATCTGTTAATTTCCCTGACTGTCTGACAAGAAAAGATGAATAAATGAAAAATAAGAAAAATATCCACAATGGCCAATCTGTTATTTTTAGTGATGTTATCAGTTTGTGGGTGCTAACCACCACACTTAAATCATAGCTACAGTTTCTTAAAAATCTCTTCTTCAAATTCAGCATCATCATTACCCAGTTACAGTTAAGTTAGTGTGACAAAATATGACACTTTAAAGTTTGGCTGGTTAGGATACTTCTGCTTCACACAAAGCCAGCAGTTATCTTTGCTATCAATTATAAATTAAACCCTTCTCATATGCCAACCAAGAAAGTCAAAAAAGAAATCAGCTGACTTTCTTGGTTGGCAAAAAGTGTCTCAAAGTCAAAATCTTAAGTTAAATATTAGGTGATGCCTCCTTCATCTAATATTCCCACCATCTGGGCAAGGCCCACCGCCTTTGCGTGTTCTCCCTGTGTATGTGTGGGTACTCTCTGGATACTCCGGCTTCCTCACACAGTCCAAAGACATGCAATTAGTGTAATTAGGTTAATTGGTAATTCTAAATTGCCTATAGGTGTGAATGTGAGTGTGAATGGTTGTCTGTCTGTGTTAACCCTGCATCAAATTGGTGACCTGTCCCCCCCCCTCCCTCTTGCCCTATGGTAGCTGGGATAGGCTCTGGCCCCCCGCAAACCTGATAAGGATAAGCGGAGGAGAATGGATGGATGGATATTAGGCAATACCACAGCAAGTTGATACCACTTTAAATAATGAGGTAGAGACAACTAAACAAAGTGATTCTGTATTTTAATTTAAAAAGAGTTTTGTCATTTGCCAATGCAGATAATTTTTTTTTGTTTATTTTGAATTTATCGTCTTTTATTCCCACTTTTTTTTCCTGGCAAAAATAAAATACAAAAATAAATTAATTAAAAAAAAAAATCCCATATGTTGTCTGAAAGTTTTTAGGTGCTTTATCCCACACTGTTAGTGTCAAGTAGAAAGGACACAACACCACCTCAGCATAAACTGTATGCTCAGGTAAATGTCATCTTGTTTGCAGACAGTCCAATCACAGTCAAAAACGCAACAGCTTAAAAAATTTATTAGACCACCTGTGTTACAAACAAGAAAAACATTTTGTATTAGAAATCGATCAAAAACTCTTTTACTGTTTTTCTGTAAACTGTACATATAAAAACTCATGAATAACATGATAATTATATTTCAAATTTAAAAAATTGTTTTGATTATTTTTATAAATATAAATTAAAGCATTAGCTGTACATATTTGATCCCTCCATAATTTCCTGCTCATTTTACTTAATTCTTCTTTGTTTGTTACAGGCTTGTAAAGCACTGTGAGCTGCACTAATCTCTCTAAAATGGGAAATTACAAAAGCTGTGAGTGATTCATTGGCAATGCAGTCAGTAAAACAGGCAGCCACCAGCTTTCTATTGACCAACCACAAAGCAGCAATTTGCTCAGTGCAACTTATCAACAAAGCAGCCATTAGATGCTTGCAACCAATCAAACAGCAGCCGTTAGCTTTTCATAATTGAAGCACTGCTGCAGCCCAGACAGAGTGTGAGAGGAAGCCAAGCAGACTGAAACAGTCAACATCAAAACAGAGACATTTTCACATCCGATTTTAAATATTGGAAATACTCAAGGAGAGCATGACATCAGGTATAATGCCAGAGACTCAATGGCATGTCAGTATATTTTGAATTTGAACTCCACAGATGATTTCAGCCAAGCTCAGATCAAAGAAAGAAGAGCAGCAGGGGAAATCTCAATCCTCACACCCCACCAGGAGATTAAAACCCACTTCTCCTTGTCACAATCGCATCAATCCCAAACAGCGTGACACTGTCTGTTCGACCCAACGTGCACCAAAGTGGCGTAAGTGCATTCATCAGTATCATGCAGTGTTGATCTTTCCCCCATCCAACATGCACACGCAGTTTTCTGCTCGCACACACACAAAAAAAGATTTTTCATCCTTTCTCCCATTCACAAATTCCCTCGCTTAGACAAACACACACAAACAAGCTGAAGGAGGAAGAGTTGTTTCCACAGATGTCCATATTTGCAGCATTCCTCGCAAACCAACCAATTAGTCAAACAGTCATGCTTTGTGTGAAACTCACTGGAAACTACCTCTCTCCATTTTTGTTGTCATTTCCTCTTATTCCTTTCTTCCATGGCTCCTGGTTTTCCCTCTCCTGGCCTCTAACTCCTCAGCAGTGAGAACACAGTGTGTGTGTGTGTGTGTTCACAGATACAGCTTGTGGTCTGTCTGAGACCTCTGGCTCCTTACCGACCCAGAAAATTACTCTACTGTGGGATGTTTTTTATTTCCTGAATGTACAGTAGGTGAGTGCAAGCTTACTTGGTGCCTTCATGTGCATTTCAGACAGATGGATCTTGACTACTTGACTGCTAAACCTCATTGTTTGGCATTTAGTTTTCATAATTTCTTGGTTAATTTCACATATTTTAAAGAATTGAGAAGGAAAGCAGTTCAAGCAACTGATCGACCTACTTGCTATGGATGGAGAGACCGTTGGTGTGATCTGCCCTGCAATTGACATCGGCGACACCTTTCTGACCGGCTGCTGGTCTCCATGTTGAGAGGATGCTGTTACAGTAGCAGTCGCTGTGGATACACTTGTACGGAAAGCCTCCTTTCCTCCTCCGGACATCTCCCCGTTCCCCTCCTCATCCGAGTTGTCAGAGTGCAGGGGGTTGGTGAAACTCAGGGCAGTCCTTACAGGTGTGGAGGAGGAGGAGGAGAGGTGGGAGGAGGAGGAAGAGGAGAGGTGGGAGGAGGAGGAGGAGGATGGAGCCACACGGTCTGAGGAGGAAGAAGAGGAGGTGGTCTTGGGGTACTGCTTGTCCGGGCTGTTGCTGGGTTGAGTCCACCCTGCGTGGCCGGCTTTCAAATCCCCTCCCTGCTTCTCCACCTTCTCTCCACTCTTTACAGGAAGGTGGTTCGGCCTGGCGAGGCTGCCTCCATCTGCTTGACTCTCTCCGCATCCACCAGCTCCTCCCTCTGTGCCCGAGTCCTCTGACAGAGAGGAGCTGGACGTCAGAAGGGACTGACCAGTGCGAGCTTTAAATGCGTGACTTCTTTGCAGTGCGCAGCTGTTGTTACTAGAACTGGAGCCTTGTCCGCCCGCTACTCCCATCGACGAAGAGGTGTCAAAGCTACGAGGTCCTTCCTGCAGTGGCACCTTTTTAATCTCAATGCTGAGCTTCCTCTCGATTCGAGGAGCACCAGAACAATCAACAACTGGGGAGAGGGGCGAGGATGGGGTCTCAGTCTGGCTTTGGCTCGATTCTGACTTTGAAGACAATTTGTTGTTATAGTTGTCATTGAGATCCAGATTTGAGACCTGACTCTGCTGTTTTCGGCTTAGTAGCTCTTGATCTTTCTGCTCTGAGGGACTGGTCTGTTTGTTTGGACTGGCCTCTAGCTGGTTCTGGTGCTGGTCTGTGTTTTTACCCTGAAATGAAAGTAAAGTAGAACAAATGAGACATGTAATCTCCCCCTCTTCACAAAAAGCAAAACATTCACAAGCCACCAGAAATCTTTGATGTTCAAGTTAGAGTTCACAAAAAGCTGATTAAGCAGGCCCCACACACAAAAAACAAACATGAGATGTAGGAGAACAAAAACATTATTTATATTCATGCATTTTCAGATTTCTACTGTTATTATCGACTGTGAGCTGGTTGTTTTCCCGTCTAGACTGAAACCTAATTCTTTTTGAAATAGTAATTTACTACATTTTACTTGTAGAAAAACAAAAAATCATCATAACACATGGATCATGGCATCTGCTGCAGTTCTTTTGTGATGTTACGGTTTGTTTAGAACATAAATGATGTCAAAAGACAAAAATGCAACTTTTTCCAATTCTAAAAGACAAAGATTTACTCATTTTGATACTTCCTGTAGAGTTACACCTATACCTGCATGATGGGAACTTTTCGTTTGGACTTAAATGTGTAATTACGTGCTCCTAAACCAGGACCACTGTAATAACAGGGAGTAACCATCTCAGAGGGCTAACTCCTACTTTATGGTCTATGTACTGGTTGCATCCTGCACCATCTGTGATATCATCACAACTATGTAACTGATGCCCCATGAGCATGAACGAGAGGTGGCACAACACACAAAAACCCCCCCACAAAAGCGATGGATCGACGACACAAAAAGCTCAAGTAGACCCCCAAACCGGATGTACCACATATTTTTAAACACTGCCCCCATCTAACAGCAGTCACTGCAAGTATATGGACAATCTATAGCTGCCAACAGAATGCCCACGCACTATCGTTGCTGAATCACAGCTTCCCCATTGATCAGTCTAGGAAATTCCATAAACCATTAGCTGACTTAAAGCATATATAACAGGTTTTACCAGACTAATTACTATTCTTATATCTGTGTAACTTCCCATGTACAAAAAAACCATGTAGATACATACCATGCAGTTCTATACACAATAGTATCGATATAAGTTGCCAAATTTTAGTGTATGTCCAGCTCACCTCTGTCACGTTGTGCTGCGTAGTAGCCAGGACATGGATGACGGGTTTGGGATGGTAGCGGTCATTGTCCTGTCGCACGTTCGTGACAGTCGGGAAGGCTGACGGAGGAGATGGGGTCAGAATGGGTGGTACGGGGTGAGCCTCTGGGGGTTGGAGGATCTCTTCCTTTACATCGCCTTCTACCTGCGTACTAGACCGAGAGAAAGAGGGGGAGAAAAAAAGAAAAGCCCACAAGTTTGTTACTGAATAGATATTACAGTTGTCAGTGAGAGTGACGGGCTTTTGATGATCTTTAATGAGACATCTCAGTTCTACAGAGCCTAAAAGTCATAAAAATGATTTTTTTTACTCTTAAACTAAACCCTGGATTTTTGTAGTCTAGATAAAAAGTTAAATATCTACAGTGCAAAACTTTAAACTTTTAAAAACGGTTAAGACAATCAAAACGATGCAATGGCAAGAAATTCATCCTGCTGATCAGGAAACGCCCGGAAATTCTTACATCCCAAGAAGGGCGAATTACAAGACTAATATGATGAAATGAACTTATATTAAATCTCATGTACATATAAAACTAAATGCAGGTCTGTGCTATGTTTTGTTCACCACTAGATGGCAGAATTTGAAAAAAGTCTATACTTAAAATTCCTGTAGAGACAAATTACATTTCTTCTGTGATATTTTAAGACTTCGGCTCTCACCCATATTATGTGGCTTTAACAGTGACATAATCTGTCAATTTGACAAAGTGAAAACAGATTCAGATCAGTGCTAAAGAGTTTCATTTCTTAAAATATAAATCGTGCTGTAACCAACAGTCTTAGACAAGTTTCTCCTTAAAGTATTAAAAGTATTTTATTCTCTTCCGTGCAGCTTCCTCAGGGCACAGAAGCAGAAAAAATCAAGTGTCAGTAACATGACAGCATCTATGGCTAATCAAAGTAAGTTGTGAATGATTACTTCACCGTCCCACAGAACTTTACCACATGTACAGTATTTCAGTAATGTAGCCTACTAATAAATAGTTCTGTAAAGCTCGCAGTGTAGGTGTGTGAGTTGCATACAGGATATAGCGGTTATGACAAAGCTAGCCACAGAGAGATGAAAAGTGACACAAGCAAATATTGTTCAATACATTTATATGCTATACGCATGCAAAAATATAGATACAGAAAAGCAGTCAAAGGAAGTGGTGGCGTACCAATTTAAGAGCACATGACCGAGGCAAGAGCCAGCATTCACGCTGACAGCACATGATGCTGTGTGTGGATCAGAGGCAGGCAGACAGTCAGAAACTGAAGTCGCAAGCTAGAAGCTCTGGGGATTTCCTTTCATTGAGCAACTTTGGAGTTGTAGTCAAACCATAAAAGCCTTCCTCATTAAGCCTCAGAAATGCAGCACAGAAGAAGTTCTTCTTTCACAGAGGCTGAGATCTACTGTGTGTATTCTTGTTTACTTGCTCTTCCAGATAAACATTTATTCACATTTTTTAATAATAACAGGCTAGGATGCACACTGGATTAAAGAGCCCAGCTGATAATGGATTTTTAAGGCCAGTGCAGTTTTGATGTTCTCCAGAAATGTACACTTCCCAACACAAAGAGTCTCACACACTAATATTTCAGTGGACTGTCTTTAGCTGTGATGTGGCATTGTTTCAACAAACTTAGGGAGTGTTACAGGACTCGGACCACTGTGTAAAGTCGTTTCCAGCACATCCCAAAGGATTCTCAGATGGGTTAAGTTCTGAACTCTGGTGGTGGCCGATTCATGTGCAAAAATTATGTCTCATGCACACTGAACCACGGTTTCACAATGTGAACCCAATGAATCCTGGCATTGTCATCCTGGACTATGCCCATACTATCAAGATGACAAAGAAAAAACCCACTGATGGGAAAAACTTGATTATTCAGTGTATTCAAGTAGTCAGCTGACCAACAGAAGCAACCCCAAAATCATAAAACTGACCTCACAACCTCAATAAGCACTAGGCACGACCCTGATGTGCGTCTAGAATCCACGCTTTACACTCCCAAGCAAACTGACAGCTACACAGCTGTTTATTCCCAATCTCTTGGGTTCTCTTCACTATTTGCATGTAGAAATGATCTTATTTTCAATACTAAACATAGAAATCTCAAATCACTTTCCTTATAGATTTATTCCTGACCACACTTCTTATTCAAAGATCCTTCGATAGTTTAGTGGACACTTTAATCGGTCACTTCTTAACGTAGTATCAGTAGTTTCAGCTTCCTTTGCTTGATGTGGGATAATGTGACCTTTCTGAAATATCTTTTCCACGATCCCGGGACATGTCTTCCAACATGGTTTCAGAAATGACCTGCTGTAAGCTGAAACATATTAATGACTGTAGCAATTATCCATTGGAAGGCTGTTACCCATTTGCTTCCTTAAATCAAGTACACTTTTTGGCTAAACTGTGTATTCCACAAACTAGTTAGCAACTTGGGCTCATGTCAAAATGACAACATCCACAAAAATACGACAGTCTACTTGACATTTCCTCACAAGGAGGCTATGGACACACAAAACCCCCAGTATCCCAATATGACGGTCCAATATCAGCTAATAATATTGGTCACTGAATAAAGCCAAACTAAGTTGATTGTATTGTAAAACAAGAACTCGTGTGCATAACTTTTGCTCCAATTCTTGGAAGGGTGGGCTGTTGCAGAACAACAGCATATTTGGCTTTCAGGCTCAACATAACTTAAACCAGACACCACTATCTCGTTGTTTTCTTTAATGAAACTTTAATTACCCATGAGAATTTCTTCTTCTATGTCATCTTTGTTGCCTGAGCAAGCATGAGATATTTAACAACACAGATTCCCACTGGATCCGGTTATTTCCATGGGGGATTATAGACATTCGGATGCCACAAAGATTTTTTTTTCAGGCCCTATAAGATGAGATGAGATGAAATTTTAATGATTCCTAAGGGGAGGTTGAGCTGTTACAGGAGCAAACACTAATAAGTCACTGAAAAACAAACAAGCAGTAAAGAGAGGAGAATAAAGAATAAAGGAAGCTGCAGGCAAAGAACTCAGTGACAACTGCAGCATGTATGATGAAATGTAAACATGTATTACAAAAATATAAGAGTTTACATCAAGTGCAGAATGTGCTAGTACTGCTGCTTTCCTGAGGGATAAAATGATTAAATAAAAAAGCCCAAATTATTCTGTTTAATGATAAAAGATAAAAAAGATCAAGATTTCTCTTTTTTTGTTCAAAAGAAGGAACAACACTTCAATTCAGCTCACTCTAACTTTTGCTAAAAACTGCCAAAACTATCCTGCAACAATGTCAGTGTACTAAAAATTGATTAGTGTCATGTTGTCAACCAGCACAATGTCAAAAATCAGTCCTATCATCTTAGGACACTGGTGACACAATCCAGAAGAGTTAATCGTGAACACACCAGGATCTGCCCGCAGTGTTTTTCATATTGTGTAGGTAGCTTCCTTTTGCCTGCTAAACAACCGCTTCCCCATTGAGTCCTTGAAAGATGTCCTGTAGTGACTGGCACAGACACATGAGCAGGAGATCCACACTTGTGCAGGGTGTAAAGTGGGAGGTCAAGGGATCAGACTTGTTTTTCCAGCACATCCCACAGATGCTCAATCGGAATGAGATCTGGGGAATTTGAAGGTCATTTAAACACCCTGAACTCTTTGTCATGAATCTCAAACATTCCTGCTGAAGACTAATGCTATGAAGGAGTGTATGTAGCATGTTTGCAAGTTTAGGTAGGTGTAACAGTCACATCAGTGCCACACCTGGCTTGTGTTCTTTCTATAAACTTTTGCCATCTTTTCCCCAACATGCACCTAGCCACGGACACAAAGTAAAAGCGTAAGTCTGTGTTTTAGCAACCTTCCATCATAACCAGCAGTAGAGTTTTCAGTATTTTGGTTTAGCCGCCCTTCAGGTCATGTGGCATCATTGAGTCATGCCCAGTTGTCCTGTTTTGGTAAGTACTAATCATTGCTTACTGGGAACACATGACACAATGTTTTGGAGATGCTGTAATCTAGTTGTCTGGTCATTACCTTGTCAAAGTCCCTCACTTAAGCTTCTAACACATCAACTTCAAGAACTCTTCACTTGCTGCTTAATAGTGATTATCATGGCTCATAGGTGTACACACAAGTTTATTCGCTAATGCATAAATTTCTCTTGTAAACCTTGAAATCCTTCATTTTCACTCATAAATAAATCCACAGACACGCAAAAACAAGTTTGGAGCAGCAGGTGGTTGTGGCTTTTGTAGTCACAGCCAGAGCTCTGCGCCTGGCTCACCTTCCTCAGCAGAAAACAGAAGGTAGAGGATGCTTTGTAAAATTAGAAGCAATTAGAGGAATTACTAAACAGTATCATCCATCTTTAGTTCCACAGGGACAACTAAAAATTTGTATGATATAATGTTTAATACTTGAGTATCATACTATTGCTCACATTTTACTACCTCAAAAACACAGATGTCAGTTTTGGTACTTCATAGGTTACATCATCAAGATGCTACTGACACATTTTAGTCATAAGCCCAGAAGCACTGAGGTTTTAAACCCATCCCTAATGGCAGAGCATGAGTAAAAGCCATGACTCCCTGGGGTTCCTGCAGCTTCTCCCCTCCACCCTTTGCTCTCTCTCACAACCAAAGATTCCTCTACACATTTACACCGGTGCAGGACCCACTGGGAGTGTGGCCGGCAGAGTGTGGTTTATGTCTGTAAAAATAGCTCTCGCCATCAATAGAACACTCTCAGGCTTAAACTAGGCCTTGACATCATTTCTTTATAAACACAGGGATGATGCAGAGAAAGAAAGGAACATACTGATAAGAAAGAGAGAGGGAGACGGCTTACATTCCTCACAGGGAGTCCTGCTTCAAGGAAGCGTTTCTACTTTGGCAGCTTCTGCATGTTCACATTTGTATGTTTTACTAAGAACAAGAAAGAAACCGTCCAGTAAACAGATCACTTGTAGGTACACACTAAGATTAGAAGGAGCTAAAAATGTCTGCTCTCTCATAAAACTGCCTTGTGCAGGAGGCGAATTAAAGAAAATGAGAAATTTAGTGCAGTAAAAAGGATACATTGGCTCTTAAAAAATGTAATAACCCCAAATGAGTGCTTTCCTCGAGGTGCAGCTCAATCTGCATAATGTCTAGAGGGGCTCTGGTGGATCCTTTTTCATGTGCTTTAGCTCAGGTATTTTGTTAGGCTGTCTAGAAGATAATCTGCAGGCATAGCAGCTCTTCTGCAGAGATTTTGGCTTGTTCTGTGCCCTTCAAAGGGCAGATTTTCTTTATCTAAAATCATCCCGTAGTAGATCTGCTTTAATGTTTACTTACAGTCATTGTCCTGCTCCATCACCCCTAAAGAAAACTTTACAAATTTGGGAAATTATTTCACTATCAATGAAAGAGCAGATGTCCATAAACATCATCAAGATTCACTTTGATGATATCTCCACTATGCGTCAGGCTTGAATACGCCTATTTAATTACATGGTACACTTATAAACACAGATAAAGACCAGTTCATTTATGCTGTGGAACTTTAACATATCCCTACTGATTAATAGAAAAAGGAAATTCCTTCTCTCCAGTCCTACCCATCCTAAGAAGACATAGGTAGCCGCTGTGTGGTGCCCAGTGATTAATTCCAGCTGTAAGCCAGTGCACTTCAATCAAGGGCACAGTGACAGGAGAATTATCCTAACATGTCATTTCTTTGGAAGAGAGAGAGCACTAAATAATCTTCACGTGCATTAAGGCTTACCTACCTACTAACTGATGCATGACTTGAGATTATAACCCACTCCAGCTTTATGCAAATTACCTGTTCACAAAGACAACCCTTTGAGGTTTGATTTTTATTGTCATTAGCAAAATATTTGTGTGTTTTGAAAAAGTCAAGATAGCTCAACCAGTTCCTCAGTGTGTAATAAATTGCCTGATAAATCGTTGATATCATTAGCCCACAGGCAGGTACACTTTTTCCAATCTTTGCCGGGAATGTTTAAATTATGTATTGCCCGCAGAAAAGAACAATAGCATCAGCTGTGTTATTAAAGTGGAGTTTGTCAGTTGATAATTATTTAATAAGGACAAAAAAAAAAAAAAAAGACTAGCAGATCACTTTACATCTTCTTGCCACTATAAATGTAATCACACTGATAATCACAGAGCCATTGTTTCTTACATTAGCACAAAAATATGCTGTCAAAACGGCAATCTTTAGAAAATGCTTCGAGCAACAGGTAATTAAATGAGACAATGTCTCCTGGCAACAAGACGTCCCCTCTGACATTAAAGCTTCAGTACTGAAAAACACATAGGCATCCATCAACCCTGTTAAAAAGTTATGAAGTGTTTTGCTGTGTTAATGGGGAGAGGATATTTCCAGGTGTGGATACATCATGAGTAGAAAGAAAGAGGGCTATAAGAAAGTGGAGTACACCCCTGCGGGCCCCAAACTTTACAACAACATCAAATATCAGAAGGAAGAGACGAAAGACAGCAGAAGGAAGCAAGATTTAAAATAATAATAATAAAATAATTCGGTAATAAGATGGAGGAAAAATGTATGAGACTGAATGACAAAGAATAAGAGAAAAGAAATCTATGTGTGTTTATAAATGTGGCAGAGAAAGTGTCTGCGTATGTGTTTGAAATAATTTGCCTGCATTTGCATAAAGGACTGTTTGTTCTCAAAGAGCAGGAGATGAAAAATGTAACAGTTCGGCTTTAACTAGCCTTGGGTTGTGGTGTGTTCAACGCCATGTTGTGTTGCAGAGTATTGCAAAGTGTTGCAAAATGATCTATAAATACAGCTCCTCCTCCAGGAGGAGCAGCAGCCAAACAGAAGTTAACTTAAAGTGGAGGCTGTTTGTAACTGTGGGCTGACGGGGGGCTACGCTGTCACAAAATACTGGAGTTTTAAAAAAAAAAAAGTTTTCACTGTGTTTTGTGTGTTCACAGTGTTTTCCAACAGGCCATCTCTCGCCTGGTATGAACCCCTGTGCGGGCTTGTTAGCTAATCTGTGTTGAGGATGAGGTAAAGAAGGTGAAAACTAAAATGCTGAGTCGACCAGTTGCAAACATCCTTAATGAAAAACAGGCTTGAACGATTTAACGATACAAGGAGACACGCTAAAAAAAATAAATAAATAAATGTCAGCCAAATGTCCCACCTGCGAATGCGGGGAGGTTTTGGAGGTGGAGTGTCCCATGTATCATCCGATGAGTGGTGGCTTGCTTTGTCGGGACTGCTTTCATCCTGGACAAACACACAAGAGTGACAAAATAGTTGGACATGAGATTTGTGAAAAGTGAAAAGTATTTTTCCTTTCCCGTCACATTTAGATATGTGGATGATGTTAATTGCTGGAAAGCAACTACACACATCCCTACTTTCAGTTCTAATCAATATATTCTCTGCAGACTAAGATTTTTGGGGGGTAATTTTACTTTAGTAAAAGTTTTGGGTACCCCACTGATTTTAAGATATACAACAATATACTCACATTTTTACACACACACACACACACACACACACAAAAGATGAAGCATATTTTTCAGCAAGCCCCCTAGACTAACCCTCTTTTGTCTCACTTAAATGTTCCTGAAGCAGAGGTACCAAGTTGCTACGAAGTTGCTTCACCAAACGATAAAAGACTATTCTGAAAGAAGCCCTCCCTCCGACAACTTTTCTCTCTCTTCCTCTCAACTCTCGTCTTTCCTCTCCTCCCCTGTGACTCATTAGTTTGACTCCTTCCCCACTCTGGTAATGAGAAGATGACAGGCCAACTTCAGTTGTCAAACTCATGACACAGGGGCAAACCGGGCCATTTGAACGCTCTAGTCTGCCAAGGAACTAAATTGTGATCTAAGAAAAGAGGGCAGGAACACAGCTTCTTTGGCTCCGTACGCATGTCCACGTATGTCGTGAGAACCGAACTAGTGGGGCCGTTTCCTGCGAACAAAGGCAGGTGTGAGCGTGCGGAGAAACATGTGGGATGCGTGTATGTGGAGGCTTATTGTTCCCACTGCCACGAAAATCACCTATGTGGGTGTTTTAGTCACCAACAATGGCTGACTGGACATGAGTCAACGCATGTATAGACTGAGTCAGTACAGCACAGTGATACAGATTTGCTGTGTGTGAGTGCAGCGTTCTTCTTGGACTTGCAACTAAGCAAGATAACAACAGGGTCACGATCAGCAGCTACAGACTTGTGCTGCAGTTTATGTCACGCTTGGTGCAAACCACACCTTCACTTAAATGATTAATAGCACAAATTTTAAAACAAGGGAAGTTGTGATACAGTTTGTCCCCATTTTAGAGCCGCTCAAAGATATATTGAGCTCCAGTTTACAAAGTATGTCAGCAGATTCTTTTCTAATGTCAAAAACAGTTGTGTCCGTCTGTGTGACCGTGTACTGCAAGGGTCCCCCTTTCCCAACGGATGTGTTTTTCTATTCTCAGACTCAGAGTGCATTATGGGAGAGAAGTGATGTCACCAAAGCTTCCTAAGCAGGAAGTGAACTTCTGGATTGCAGCCAGCACACTGTCTCATCAGCTCTGTATCCCCCCCCTCCACCCACCCCTCCCAGAGTCTTAAGATTTGCCAATCTTAAAAGCTCTCTCATTGATTCCCATTTCCACCATGTCTATGTTTTAACAGGTCAGGTGGAGCACTTATTTCTTGATGTTACCTCACCTGATGCTGTTTTGCATCATTTTATTTCTCTTTAGGATTAAAAGGCTACGAAATGACACCACCTCAACGAAGCTAGCACCTAAAGCTTCCCATCTTCTTCAGGCAGAAAAGTTTGACACAGAAACTGGTTGCATTTCTTCAGAGGCCACTGGTGTTAAATGCTGATGGGTATTTGTGTATCGTGTTGCATATGCTGCACTTTAAGTTGCATTTGTGAGCTTGTCTCTCTTAAAAAGCAACTGAAGCAAACATGTCTCAGAAAGAGGCAGCAGATTTATGTCTGGTATTTTATCTGCTCACAATACATTTATTAGTACTTGCTGTTATTCTTCACTTACAGTAACAGCAGTTTCTGTTTATATCACTTAATGTGCTGTACTGATTTCAGCCTCTTATAGTGAAGCTTGTGCAGTCTTTCTATGGTCCAGCTGTCCAAATATAGACCAGCTTGTAGACTCTTTAAGGCTGCTTGATGGGATGACAGGAAGGACCTATTGTTAACTGATAATAGGTGTTCCAAAACCAGATTAGAGCATGAATATTTGAGAGACAAAGTTTTGGTGTCTTTCAAGTTCGGGAAATAATATTTGTCCCTCCTTTTTTTTTTTAGGCTGGGTATATGCTGTGCACTGTCCTAGATGAAAGACGGCCATTGTGAAAAAACTGGTGGCATCGGTTCACATCAAAGTGTTCATATCTATGAGCCAAGTTGATAAAGAAAAGAAAAAATCAGTTCCGAGTTGTAGCAGCCTTATTTAAACTTGAGGACGAAACACAGAAGAAATTCTCATACAGTCTACATATGTCAAGCTTTATTTTCAGTTTATTAGACCTACGTTGTACAGTGTGGTTTGTAACAAACTTTGATCATATGACAAAAACTTTTTTGGCCATGGAAGGAGGATCAGAGACAATTCAGGACACTTTGTATAGAGTGCTTGTGTATTTGGGGGCAATAGAGGATAATGTAAAGCAATTTAAAATGAGGTCAGCGGTAAGTGACAGAGCAAAGCGTTTCCAGTTCTTTTTAAATAGCTGAAATTGTCTGCAGTGTTCAGAGTACTCTGTACAGAGATATCTCTCTTTTTAAGCACAATCACAATGACTCTTTTTTTTTCTGTCTGTAAACAAAAGTTTTCTTTAGACCTCTCCACACCATCTTCTCCCCAGTGACTAATTATCTCCATTTTTTCCCCCTCCACTCCCAGTAAGTTACTCATTGACATCCTGTCTTCCTTTAACACTACAGAGCATGCACAGGGTGTGTGTGTGTCATACCATGCCATCATGGATCTGTGTACTGGTGGGACTCTCCAGCTGCTGTAGCTGTTTCTCAAACAGTTGAGCGATGGCTCTATGAACCAGCTCATACTGCTCCTATAGATAGAAAGAAAACACACACATGATGAGGCAAGGAGGGAGAGAAAAAAAAGTGGTGCATGAAGCCAGAGATAAGGGTTAAATGGATGAGGAGTGAGAGGAAAGAGAGAGGGGGGGGGCAGTTTCAGCAAATCAATATCAAATCAAATATGCTTTCCACTGTATCAACACAGATTTCATTAGTTACAAGCTTCCTACAGGATGGCGGTCTGAGACTTTGAATTCAAACCTGTGTCAGCGTTTGGCAAATCAATTCTGTAATTCAATTAACGGAGCTCATTTTCACTCCCAGGAGAGAAAAAGAGAAACAGCTCGGACTAAAGGTACAAATTTGACTGTAAAGTGCAAAATGTCTCCAGGTGAAAATCACACGTCAACTACAGGAAGTGGGTAAAATATGTAAACACACCCATGTTAAAAATTGTGGCAAAAGAACCTTAACCAGTTACACGCAATGATGGGAATGTGTGACAATCAAAGACCCTTTTCAACCAGGTATGTAGCAAAACTAGACAAGAATGAAGGGGGTGACCTTTAGCAGGAAATAAGCTTAATATTACAGTTGCGCATCCGAACATTATAACCTTAAAAGTACAGAGATATCATTTTTAAATCTTGCAGAAATACAGTTTAACACTTCAGTTATATGATAACATGCCTTCTTAAAAAAAATTTACAATGAAGTAAGTGAAAATCTACTTGATAGCCATTACCACACATACATTACAGCCGGGCGATCAAGGTTCACATAAGCATTAAATAATCTTTATCCTGCAGACTCCTTAGAACAAACTGTGTGGTATCTGTCTGATTGAACCCATGTGCCACTTCTCGTCTAAACCGAACAGATTATTTCCTACGACCTTAGGGCCACATTAAGAAAAAGAAAAAAAAAAAAATTGTGTGCATTTTGAGAAAAAAGTCAAAATGTGAAGATTACAGTTGCCAATGCCACGGTTCATATACCCTCTACAAAATGCCTTGTGTAGATGAGTTAGTGAAACTTAACTGATTGCCTCTTGTGATTCCATCTGTGTCCTTGCACCTGTCCATTTACCAGCCATTTCATTTTGTACAAATCTGGCCAACTCCTCCAAGTTTGTGTGTGTTTTTTTCCTTCAGTGTTCTTTTACTTATCACATCACTGTGTTTATGTGCTAAAAGAGAAATGACTTCCTTCAAACTGAAACCAAGTATGATCTCGCTAACTCATGGACACAAGGCATTTTGTAGAGGGTATAGCAGCCGTGGCACTTTGTCTTGAAACAACAACTGTAATCTCTATATTTTGACTTTATTCTCAAAATGTAATCAGTAATATTTTTTTTTCTTAAAGGGGCTCTAATACTTCTTCATAATTTCCAGTAACGAGAACACATCTAATACAGAAAAACCTATATATAAAAAGGGTGTTTTTGTATGATGACGTCTAGAGTTCATGACCTCAGATCCATGTTTTGTAGTTTGTGCGTGGCAGCAGTAAAGCTTCTGACTACCGATTAGCATTTCTGTGCTAGTATGGAACTAGTAAATAAATTATCGCTCTGTATAAACATCCGTTAGATTTATTTACATCTGTAATGAAAGCTAAGACCACAAACCTTGGTTTGAACAGCCGAGTGTCGCTGTGTCCTCATCTCTTGGATCAACCGGAATACATTAAAATCTTCTGGAATTTTCTTTAAAACATTAAAAGAGAATTTAAAAAGAAAAAGAAGTTAAAATCAATGTAATTTGTACATTTGCACAGGTAAGTGTGTGCTGACATACCCCGGCTTTGAGGAGGTTCCATGTGTAGTCGATAGCACAGATAGCTCCTGTCCTCCCACAGCCTGCACTGTGATTAGTGGAAACACACACATATACACACATAAGCTTTTGTTGTATCAATGCACTAGATAACTAGATTTCTATCACTGGTCTGTTTGTATGTTGTTTGCATGTATGTAATAACACCTCAACCAGACAGGAAGGAGACAGGAGCCTCACAGAAGCACACACACACACACAAAAATCATTAAAAGTGATCTCACGCTGTCAGCAAGCATTCTGCTACTTTAAAGAGCACCGTTTCTCCACACAAACAGCGCACATCAACCCACACAAAGCATCTTAACAGATGCAGAGATGCAGCTTTAAGTCCTGCTGTGTAACAGAGGAACCAGGAAATGTCCTCAGGCTGCTCATTATAGCCGATTACACACACATGGAGACGAGTGTGTGCGCTGTTTGTGTGTGTACCCATGCATGTGCGCAGCAGAGAACTAGAAACTGTGGGCTTCTAATTATTCTGCTTTTGTTTACACTCAAGTTGATAACTTTACCATTTAAGCTTCTTACTGTACTGCACCCATAATATTTACATTTGTAGCGTAGAACTTTCTGTCAAGTCTTTAGCTTCAGTAAATTGGGTACAACTTGCTATGTTTAAAGGGTGGTCTTCTCTCAGACAGATAAAAACTAAAAATGAAAATGCTGAAATGAGTTGCCAGATATATACTCTGGAGGACAGCCTAAGGAAAGACTGTATTGGGAGCACTGAACACTGTTTATTAACTATCATCTATAAGTCTTATTTTATTGTTTTGTGTTGGGGTTTTTTAGCGCTGTTATCTAATGCTTGCTTTTTCATTCGAGCTCACCAGCTTTCTCTCTTGAGTGATACTGATGCTGATAGTCTGACTTGTATTACTGGTTGACCCTGCGGTCTTATCATATTTCCTCTCAAACAAAGGCGCACCAGTCACTACTATAATCAGCGTTCGAGTTCTTCTATTTGAAGACCAGTTTATACTTTTAACCATGTGAAATGTCTAACTGTTAAAGAAAGAAGCAGTGTTTTACAGTCTATGTCTTGTTTTCTTGTTTGTTTTTAGCGGTTACGACGGTTATCTACCAAATACAGGACAGAGAAGATCTACCCGACCAACGTAGGGGAGAGGGAGGAGAATGTGAAGAAGAACAGATATAAAGACATACTGCCATGTAAGTCATTTTCCACAGATGAAAGATTTTTTCCCACAGGACACATTTGAGCTTATCAGAAACAGGTGAAACTAATAAAAATGTATGGCCATGTTACTTTTCGATATACTTTTCTTATATGTCATACTGGCAACTCTCAATTGAATGGAGCCACTGCTGATTTATCCACTTTTAGAAATAGGATAAAAGTTGAGGTCGGCATATAAAGATGTCAACTTTTTTCTTGAGCTTAGAGTGGCATAATTTATCTCATAGCTTCCACATGATTTAGTTTGTTCAAATTTCTCTTGTTTTTCAACTTTCTATGTAGCCAATCAAAAATCAATAGACAGGGCTTCTTCATACTAAGAAGACATGGGGAAGACAAGAGGGACAAAATGGGCAAATTCTTGTAATTTGGAAGGCCCAAACCGGAGACTTCCAGAGATGCTACTTACCTAATTTAAGTCTGAAAAGTGGAGGATTGGAGGTGCACAAGAAATTAACTTTCGATTTTTATGGAAACTTTTTGGTCAAACCTGGCCTTTGCATTAATGCTCCTCCCTGCTATGCTACAATGCTGCTATAAACAAGGACTTAAATGGAGCCTAATGTTTAGCATTTTTGTGGGTTTTGGTAGTTGTGTGCCGCCTATGAGTAGGTAAAAATATCTGTTTATGATATTTGCTTTACTCCTTCCAGTTGCCGTCTTGTTAATCAAAATTCACATCTGGCCTTTATCTATGTGCACACATACGCATAGATCAAGGCCAAATTTGCTGCACTAGCTTGTCATTCTGTGTCTGTTTCATGACTGTAGTTGATTCACAGCGATAAATGCACCGTGCTTTTACTTGGCGTTTTGATCAGAAGTGTTGCCTGAAAATATAATCTATATGAAACTTTGCTCCCTGCATGACAAGCAGCTTATAAGTGTCACGCACATATCAGCTCAGCTTTAAAGGTCACTGTACACCAGAGAAAACCATGTTCAGTTAAAGGTGGTAACAGCCCAGACAAATGTCAAATATCTTTTATAAATATTGACACCTGCTCGTGTTTATTTTGAGGAATTTATTCTAACTACCTGGTTAAATGAATGAAAATGAGAAAATAAGAGAAAGTATATTTAGAGATACATTTATAACAACTACAGCTACAGTAGGTCATGCAATGGTCTCCTACACAGAGGTCTTGCAGTACTTAATAATAACCTCAGGGGGAAGCTTACGTGACCCAACATCTGTCCTACTTTTACCTTTATCATCCTCTTCTCCTCTCTCCATCCATGCATTCATTCATTTATTAAGGCTTTTAGTGAATGAGTTGCTGACAAGGCAAAGGAAAAACTGGTTCATCCGTGACAGATGTGTATGCACACACACACACGCACTGTACATAAAAATGGAGGATAATACTGTGTCCATTATATCACATATTTTACTTGTTTCTACCTATGTCCTCATTCATTTTTATTTTTGTTTCAACAAGAAGAAAATGTTTTAAGAGTAAATATTTCTTTCCATTTCATCCCCAGTTGATCACAGTAGGGTGAAGCTGAAGCTAAAAACAGCCAATCAGGACACAGATTACATCAATGCTAACTTCATTAAGGTAAAAGTCAAGTTACTTTACCATGTTCTCTGGCATGTTGTTTACTGTTTAGTGGAAAAATTCTCATAGTATACTAAGACATGTGATTAATGCTCGCTGAATGTATCAATATCATTGATCGGTGAACATGTTTTCTCTGCTTTCAGGGTATGGATGGCCCAGAGGCCTATATTGCAACTCAGGGTCCACTGCCGAACACTGTCATCGACTTCTGGAGGATGATCTGGGAGTACAATGTAGCTGTGAGTTTTCCTTACTAGAAGACTGGAAATCAATGGATGGATATATTTTTTTTGTTTTTCTCATTGTGAACGATTGAATTGTCCAAGTGCTGTTTTTGCATTTATTTTTGTAGTGATTTGATCCAATTTCAGCGATGTAAACTTTTATCTACTGAGGACTTCAGTGGAATTAAAAAACATTGATTTGATCTTTAAAACTAGAACCTGGCTATTTTGCCAAAATATAAATAATGGCATTTATAACAATAAATGAAACATTTAAAAAAGTAAAGAAGAGATGAAAGAAACACCCTTCAACCTTCTTGTTGAATAGTTTGTCCACCAGAGGGCGGAATTGTCTGAGCAGAGCATAAACAAGCAAAATAATAACTACACATATCACACATAAATACAAAATATCAGCTGATATATCAGAATGTTGGATTCTTGAATTAATAAATAGTGCTATTGGTGTTGATGCTATGCTAGTGTCTGGGATAGAGTCGGTCGGTTTTGTTGTAACGGCTTGCTCGAAATGTTACTTTACATTAATTCACTGCCAGTAAAACAAACCTTTCTAGGCTCTGTAAGGGTTACTATATATGAAAGGTTATATTCTATAACAGGAATAGTAAAGCAGTTCAGTTCCATAGTTTACATATGTCTTTTTAATAATTGAGCTCTGTGAGGGGGAAAAATGCTTCGGGGTGTTTTTGTTGCAGTACTGCGAGTGACCACTAGAAAAGCATAATAGCAAGGGCGAGAGATGGTCCTGCAAGAGCTGGAAATGGCACCTTAACAGTGCAAGTATTTGGCAAGCTAGCCACAAAAAGCAGAAAAACAGCTGTACTGCAGGAGGATCTTTTGTTAGCGGGGTGGCTGAAGAGGAAGAGAGGGCTTATTACCTAATGTGTTTTTGCAAAGTGCTGCAAGAACTAGCCGCAGCTAACAGAAGACTTTTTTTTTAATGTAAGATTTAATTCTCCTTTTTTTGTTTTTGTTTTAAGTGAGCGCTTACTCTTTCCAAGAGTGTAGATTTGGAAGAACAAAAGGTCTGCATCATTACACAAATTGGAGAAAAAAATGGTGACATTAGTGGGGGTTAAATAAATTAAGTGTACGAAGTAAGACTGTAATAATGAAGATACTCAAAATGAATATTTAATTGTGTCATCAGGAATGAAGAGGCAGATGGAGAGTGCTTATGCTGTAACCAGATGGACAAAGTTGAGAGAGGGAGGAGGGCTGTGATTAGGTTTAACTAGTGCTATGAAGAGGATGAGTCTGCAGCTTTGATAATTACTCCTGTAGGATCAAAGGGAATGACCTGAAATGCAGCTGCATGGAAATGTGCGATCAAACATGAAGGATGCTCTGCTTAGTTTCTCTAACTGTTCTGAATCTGAACACAGGAATGAATAAAAAGCTGCGTTTTTAGTTTTGAGAGCTTAAATGTTGATATTGTAATCCTTCCTCTTTGTGTCTTTGCAGGTTATTGTGATGGCTTGTCGAGAGTTTGAGATGGGAAGAGTAAGTGTGCACATTTTTGCACATCTAAAATCACAACTGTTTTTGTTTTTTTTCTCTAATAAAATAAATGTTTGTGGAAAGAGACAATGTAAATTCACAGTGATCACTTAATTTGAGCTCTATATTGCATGCACATCTGGCTATAGTAAGCACATAGTTAGTCACTCATAACTGTCACCGTCTGTGTTCTACATGTCACATTATTTGTTTATTTTGAATGTGAAAGTGTGTGTTCACAGGAAGCTGTGGTGCCTGTCTCGTGTTTTGTTCTCAGCCAAAGCTAACTTTTCTTCTCTGGTTAGAAAAAGTGTGAGCGGTATTTCCCGATGCAGGGGGAGCAGCCCGTGAGCTTTGGCCCTTTCAGAATCACCTATGTAAGTAGACGTGTGTGTGTGTGTGTGTGTGTGTGTGACGAGTGTCTAAAAAAAAAAAAAAAAGGGGGGAGGGGGGGGGGGGGGGGTTTGGGGGTTAC
>VUQG01000703.1:10244-21193 GCA_015106755.1 Etia nguti | reverse complement strand
TGCGGAGATGTTTGAAGGGGTGGGTGCTCAAAGTTAAAAAGGGGCACATAGAACCAGGCTGAATAACAACAACCCACATTCATCAAGAATCTAATATGGAATCGCATCATACTATATCACTGTCATCAGGTGGGGACAATGCAAAGCAAACGTAGCCTGTGTTTTACCTGATGGGGTACAATATTGCTGTTAAGGAGTTGCTGCTGCTCCTGCTGCTGATAGTGCTGGAAGGCAGGGCTGTGATGATCTGAGACTGTAGACATTATAAAGTCCATAAGAGAGATGGTATCTTATTAAACAAGAAAATTAAAAAATGTAAAGATTGGTGACAGCGCTTGGAACCATTAGGCGACAGATTAAAAAAAAAAAAAACTGTGAGAAATAAACTAGGCTCTGCATGTGACTCACTCTTTGTCTCTCTTCCTACTTCCATCTCCTCATCTCATCTATCACTCTCCACTTGCTGTCCATCTGAGAACAAGGCACAATTTGCTATTGCATTAATCTATTATTTAACTATCCACACTTAACAACTCTTGCACCGAATCCATAATAAAGCAATGATAGAAAATGTTTTAGAACCAAAACACAACCAATTGTGTTTACTATTGTTTTTATACTTGAGTAATAATTTAAAAAGATTATACACATAAAACACACACACACACACACATGCACACACAGTGACATTTTATACCTTCTCCAGAATACTGTATATACTATGGCCACAAGTTTGCATCACGGTGCTGATCCAGAATCCTTCCCTTGTTGTTTATTCCCAGTGCTATAATAACAAAGTGATAATAATAATAAGAAAAAAAAGTAATTTAAAAGAAAGAAAAAAAAAAGCCTCAAGAAAAGGGCAATTGGGGCATTCAAGAGAAAAGTCTCCCCCCCCCCCTCCAGGTGCTTGATTCTGGGGTTTTCAGAGAATAGTTTTAACATCTTGAGCCAGATCTGCTGGGGTCAGATGTTTGAAACACACTGCACAGTTGAATGATTTATTTACCGTAATCCTTTTAAAACCTTTGTGTCATTTGTAGGAGTTTAATATTTAGTTCATGGTATTTAATAGATGTGCTAATTCCACTTATTATTATTGTTATAGCCAGTGTCTCCAGGGAGGGATATTGATGCCAGTTCAAAGTTGTACAAAGTGATTCCTTGTTCTGTATTGAAAGAATAATAACAAAGAATGATGTTCTCACAGGTTTTGACCTGCTGGATTTCTCAGACCAGATTTCTCTCCTATCCATCTCTTCACTGGACGTCATGTTCCTGCTCTCTGCCCAGCAGTTTTCCCACAACCCAACAAGCCCCAGCCCAGGTGAAAAAGCCACCAGGAGAGGGAGGAAGATGACGAGACACAAGCAGATAACTGTATGAAATAACCTTTCTTTCTTTTTTTCTCCATTAATCAGCGTTGCAGCTTTTCAGTATGTCAACACACAGCTTCCTCAGAGACGTAGAATCAAAGGAAAACATCCACAGCAGGGCACTCATCGGTTCAGGTGGGTATACACACACAGACACACACACAAAAATTGTTCAGACAATGAATGAATGATTTTTTTTTTTCTTCTACATTTGCTGGCGTGAACAGAGAGCAGTGAGGATCTCTTTGCACCAGTGCTCAACTTCTTCCACAGCATGGTTGCGCTGCGGGTGACGGAGGCTGAGTACACCTTGCTTACAGCCACAGCGCTGCTCTGCTCAGGTCAGACCAGGAATAAAATCAGTTGTCAAGTTAAGACTTGCCAAAGCTCAGTTCAGCTGTATTCCTGGGATGCTGCTGTAAAGCTGTGTCTGTCTTTCTGTCCCTGTCTGCAGATCGTGCATCCCTGCAGGCAGCCAGCTGTGTTGAGAAAATGCAGGAACTGATCCTGGACCTGCTGTCCAGGTTGTGCGGGGCCCAAGCTGGAGCGGTGCGAGTAGGAGCGCAGAGGTTTGGCCGCCTGCTGGGCAGACTGACGGAGCTGCGAACCCTCCGCCACAACTACCTCCTCCTGACAAGACAGCAGTCTGGACACTGACAGTGAAGATGTGCAGGAAATGATGAAAATCTTCAGTCATGTGGGGAATTTTATGTCTTTACTTCAATTCAAAGACTTATTTGTACAAACACTGTCTTAGAATGGTTCTGATTGGGTATAAATGGGACAGTGTAGGATCAACAGCTTAACTAAGGGGGAATAACTGTCTTTGCTTTCTCCCCTTCTGTTCTGAGTCATTTAGGAATTCTAGCCTCTATAACGGGACTGAGATGCACTTGTGGGCTGCAGTTTGTTTCATCAAAGAAACTTTTATAGGTGTTTTTTATATATTTGTATACATTTAACATTCACACTTTCAGTACTTTTCACTTTGTTGAACAATGTTAAAATAAAGCATAAAAGGAAAGCTGTGTCCTAACTGCAGCTAACCGCCAGTTAGCTCCTGCTAGACATTTAAATATATTGTAATGAACGTACACTCACTGGTCACTTTATTAGGTACACATTACTACTACTAGGCTGCAACTTTCAGAACGGCCTTAATTTCCTCTATCAAAGATTTAGGAAGGTGCTGGAAACATTCCTCAGAGATTTTTTGTCTGTATTAACATGATAAGCAGCATACATGTAGATTTCTTATCTATACATCCATGATGTGAATCTTCTGTTCCACCACATCCCAAAGGTGCTTTACTGGACCGAGATCTGGTGACTGGAGATTATTTGAGTACAGTGACCTCACTGTTATGTTGAGACAGGATGGATCCATGCTTTATTGTTGTTTACACCAAATCAGAAGAGGCACTTTTCAGGCCTTCAGTCGCCCAATTTTGGTGAGCCTGTGTAAACTGTAGCCTCTGTTTTCTGTACTTAACTGACACGAGTGGGACCCAGTATGGTCTTCTACTGCTGTAGCCCATTTGCTTCAAAGTTTGGCGTGCTGTGTGTTCAGAGATACTCTTTTGCATATCAGGTCACTAGAAGTGGTTATCTGAGTAACTGTTGCCTTTTAATCAGCTCAGACAATCTGACCCTTCTCCTCTGATTTCTAGCATCAACGTCAATTTGTACAGAGAACTTTTTTTGGAGGTTCATTCTCTGTAAACTCTAGAGATGGTTGAACTTCAGCGGGCTGCCATGTGATTGGCCAATGAGATAGTGCCAATAACAAGCAGTTGAACAGGTGTACATAACAATGAGTGCTTTATCAATCAGTATTAAATAAGAAAAACACAAAACTCCAGGTAAGTATCCCAAAAGCTTTTCTCTTTTTTTAATATAGAATTTATTTCCCCAAATAAGGAAATACTGGTTACAGACAAAATATTTGGTGGGCAGGTAAAATATGCAGGTAGTACAAGCTTATGAAGGTGTATTTGTCCATTTGATAAAATGGGGCACTCTGTAATAAATAGAATCCTCTGGGAGGTGGGGACAGCAAATGTTGGTCTAAAGTAAAATCATGATAAACTAAACATGTGATGTCATCCATTTAAAAATGTTGGCTGCATGATTTTAAATCCTCACTCCATTAAATAAGATTTTTGTCAACTTTAACCAATATAGCTTTATTTCTATAGTTCTGTCTTCCATAAATAAATTATTTCTCTCTGTATCAAAAAGAGAATACAAGTATAAAGAACAACGGCTCATTGTGTTGTATGCCCAGAACATACGCACACATTAACGCACACAACACAGTTGAAATTACATCGAAGACAAGCTAAATAAACTGCAGCAAGTCAGGAATTATTAAATCTCCACAAATATACACAGCCTCGCTTTG
Source organism: Etia nguti (assembly GCA_015106755.1). Taxonomy (NCBI): domain Eukaryota; kingdom Metazoa; phylum Chordata; class Actinopteri; order Cichliformes; family Cichlidae; genus Etia; species Etia nguti. The sequence goes on along the minus strand of VUQG01000703.1, from coordinate 17,413 downwards.
TCCCTTGTGGGTTGATTGAAATACGCATTTTAAAACAGCAACATTAAATTAAATTCAGTTTGATAATACACTTACATATGTACACAAAGTGTGCCTTTATAATATACAAGTGTCTCTGTAAAAGATTCAAATGTAAAAAGCTATTGTATAAAAGATGGCAGTGATCCATTCATTAGTCTTCTGCAGCTCATATAAATATATCAAATCTCTTCTGACTACTTGATTCCTTGGCAGCAGTAGCATTATACAAAATAGACAGGAATTCTTTTACATCAGCACATCCAGGAGGAGTAAGCAAACACCTCGATACATCCCTGAATGGGGAATTTACTGCAGCAACATGGGACCTAAAGGTAACTTCACTCACATCAGGAGTTCCACCTCCTCAACAATGACACAAAGGCAAACACCAGTCCTCTGTGTGTCAGACACTAGTGGTTTGCTAATAAACTACAGTCCAGGACTCTGTGCCACGGCAACCTCTTTTCGGACCACAGTGTGAATATGAATTCGATCAGCAACGGGAATCCCTCTACCCGCTGCTTTAAGACCAAAGAGAAATACATAGTGGCCGACTGTGGGTGTACACAGTGCTCACAGAGGCCCTCTACAGGTACCCGGAGGCCACAAAGCCGTGGCTGTGGCTCACCCGGCTCTGGTGAATCATGGCGCGGTCGTATGCCACTTGGACAGATTTGCGGATGCTGGACTTGCGACCTTCCATAATGCGCAGCTTGTCAGCTGTGTCATCTACGCCCAAGGGTGTCACCTTGTCACGCGGAAGCCACTGCCTACAACACCGATGACAGAGGTTAGGATTATTATTACAGCCTTTTATCAAGAGTAATGATTCCTACTTTAACTGCTGTCTAAATAACAAAATCTTTAAAATAAAATTCAAATATACAGACTTATCGACTTTTTATCGACTTTTTAAAATTAACTGAAAAAAAACAAAACAACAAACTTTCCACCATTTGTCTTTCCATCACATGATACACCAGGAAAATGTGTCAGGTTTCACTAACCAAACACTTCTGACCTCCATGTGACAAATGGAGCATTGCATAAGAGCAATGTTTATCTTAAACTCACCATGTCCGCTTGTTGTCAAAAAAAAGCACCAGGTAGAGCTTCTCATTGGTCTCCTCCTGCCTCTGGTCCCCCAGACGGAGTACATCTTTGGGTGGGACGGGGATCGGCACCCCATTGTGCAGCAGGCCCTCCTCAGGCATCTCGGGATCAATGATCTTAGACAAACACAGTCCAACAGGGAATTTAAGCTACATCCTGAGTTGAACGCTCATATTAAATAGTGATATTAGGTCAGATCAGCAATTACCAGAGCAGGATATGAGGGATATCCCCGACACTTGGCCCAAACCAGGTCTAGTGGTTCCAGCTCCATCTCATCCTCAGATGTTTGACTACTATTGCCTGTAAAACAACAGTGACACTCAAATTAGTTCAGTGACTAATAAATAATCAGGACACAAAGACAACTTAGCTTCAGAGAACTTGGGATACAGGAGAAAAAAAACGTACCGGTGTAATCCGAGTCTCCGTTGACGATCTCCAGAAAGGGAACTTTAGAAAGAGCCGGTTTCCCAAGGCTACGTTTGGGTGGTGAGTTGCTGTAATACAACACATTATATTGTCACTGTATTATCAGTTGTTAGCAAAACAGACAAGAAAGAACATCAGACACACAATGCCTTACATTTCTTTGTGGAGAACTGGGCAAGAGCTAAACTCCATGTCGGATCCGCTATCTTTGTGCGTGTTAAAGCCGTTGGTCAATCCTAAAAGCAAGAGTGAGAGAAATCAGAACAGCAGCAGACAAGAGCAAAGGAGCAGGAGGAGAAGTCAGAAAAGATGACATATAAAGAGCACTTATCTCTGCTCTTGTCTCACTTATATTGAAATCCATTAAACAATACAGGGCTAACTGTCTGACCAATCACGTAGACTGAGGAAAGAAAAAACATATTCCTATGCTGTGATCAGACAGAAGTGCATTAGTAGCTAGTAACAAATGTACAGTCAGCACATTCCAGAGCATGTGATCCCTTCCAAGCGAGTCTTTAGTTGTCACTTCTCTCTGAGCAGAACACTTTACACTTAATATTAGTAATTAAGCAAAGTTTCTCACCACTTTCCAGTGTGTGATTTGGTGTCTTCTCTGGCTCGCTATCTGAACGCATGTTTTGACTGGAGGTCCATAGCTCACTAAGGTTGGGGGGTCCTGGGCTCTTCTGTGGGGTTCTGCTTGGAGTGGTCAAAGGTGTGGAAGATGGGGTGCTGGCTGTGGAATTGAGTGCTGAAGAGTTGTTACTTGTGTTCTCGTCCAGTGGTCCCTTCCCATTCAGCACAGGATTGTCTCGCGCTTTGAACAGCTTAGCTCCATTTTTTGCCTTCTTAAACAACACGGAGGTCCGTCGCCCGACTCCCCCAGTCGGGGGCAGTGAGGGAATGCCTAGCTCTGCCAGACCGTTGGTCACTGCCTGTCCTTCGCTGTGCAAACTGGGACGCGGCGAAGTTGACCGCTCTTGTGCACTAATGCAATGAATGTTCTCTGTGGTGCCGTTTGAGAGGTCACCGTCCATCTTAAGGCGTTTGCAGGGGTAGCTGGGGGACTGGGGCTCCCCTGTGATTGGCCGCAGAGTGGGAGGCTCAAGAGGTGTGTCCCCCTGACGTGGAGGAGGAGCCGGCCCTGTAGGTTCCAGTGTCGGGGGCGAAGTGGGTTTGAGGTCCTCTGAAAGGAGAGGAAATGAATGATATTCCAATTCACTCATCATTGGTTTTAAATGAATCTCCACTTAGTATGTAGTGTGATGTGGTGGTGCAGTATTCACACAGGAAAATGGTGTCACTCTGTAATGATTTACACTTCATTCCAACACTCTAACCACAGTCCAGAGGGAATTGACAGATTCTGTAGATATGGAGGACCTTATCAAGACAAGTGAAAAAGTATTTTGCTCTCACAACTGTACACCATCAACATGGTAACATGGTAGTATCTTTCTTTTTTTACTCAAATAGCAAGAGTTCTGCTGCCATCTTCTATGGTGACACAAGACTGTTTGACTAGACTAGCCTTTAGTCAAAAGTGGGATGATATGGCATGACTGCATGTGGCCATGGAGAGTGGTGAGTCCATGAGAGTGATGTATAGAAGAGGTGCAGACATAGAGTTCACTGGGAGAGAGGAGTTGTGAGGCAACCATGGCTAACGAGACTCTGTGGGCCCCTACTTACTAGACTGGAGACAGTGGGGTGGTTGGGGTTGGTGCGTGGGGGGGACCCTGGCTCAATTACCTGAGGACAATGTTCCGTTAGCTCATGTTTACAACTGGTCTCATTGAAAAAAAGTGGCTTTTTAAAGGTTCATGAATTGGCAATTTAATATTGCTCTTAGTCTCTTTCACTGCCCACCTTTGTCTGAAGTTGTAAGGCCGTTATCTGCCTTGGCGTCTTTGTCGTTGTCCTCCTCATCTTGGTCATCCTCGTCGTCTTCTTTGAGATGTCCATTGTGTAGGATGTGGCGGTGGGACTGGCCCTGCCTGCCTGCCCTGATGCTGTTGATCTCGCGACGAAGCAGGCGGATTCGTCGAGTTCGGGCACCACTGCATCGCATGGATGTAACAAAGTCCAGCTTTTCCAGCAGCTCCTTCAGTTGCTCTTCCACTGTCATATGCAGCCGGTTCTCTGGATCCAACACGCTGTCAACTGAACACAGCAGGGAGTTAGGTTAGCAACCAAACAGACACTTAGGTACAACATGATAATAATACTTTAATGCTGACATTTCACAAAGATGACCACATGGGCTTGTCTTCTCAGAGAGCTCAAAGTTTCAAAATTTCTCCTGTTTGCAGTGCTATTTGTATTTTATTTTTAATTATTATTTAGCATAGACAGAGCATATATTGTACATGACAGAATGACTACAATACTCATTTTCATCTGTAGTCCGTGGTCTATGACTTATACATGAGTCTACTATAACTGAGTATAAAACAGTAATTAAATCATCTGTGCCTCCAAACTCATATCCATTTCTATAAGTCGATTTATAGACTGTTGAAAAAAATGAATAAACTGACTGTACCGGCAGCTTTTAAAGCAAAATATTTTCCTGCATGTTACTCAACCCATTACTTGAAAATGTGAATTAATCAACACACCATTTAGTTTGCGTTTGGCTTATTTGCATGTTATATATTTTAGTAATGACTGGATTATTAAACGTCCAACGGCTTAAAAACCAGACCAACTAACCAGAATGTGGAAAATACAAAATATGCTATTATGAAGAGTTGTTTCAGTTTTCACTGCCAGCACTACACTTCATCTTTCTGCCATTTTCTCTTTAAGAAACTCAGCCCAAGAGCTCTCCATTTTCCTGGAACTTCATCAACTACTCAGCAATTATTAGTACTATGAAGCTTTGAAAATATATTTCCAGGGTTTCAGCAAATGTATTTTAAGTCCAGCAACATGCTAAGCCCAAGCAGAAATAAAAGTTCAGTCAATAAGTTAGCAAATTAATCTTATTAGCCTACTACTTTAGCTAGCTCATATCAAAACAGCTCAAGATTTAATAAAGCTATAAAGATGTTTACAAAAAACAAACAAACAAAAAAGCATTTACTGAACCTTTTACCTTCAGTTGCCAGTTGTTTAGCCAATTATCTGTCCACTTTTCATTTATTAAAACAGATTGAACCATTCATATCTTTAATGTGATCAAAGTCAACCTTGATTGGATACTTTTCTGACTACCTTATTTTCCTATTATGAAATGCAGGAGAAAAAAAACCAACTAACGAACTCTAAAGACATATTTGTATCCCAGACTGTTTTCAGCTCTCCGGCATTACAAAATCTTTGGTTAAAACCCTGATGACTCCTCAATTCTGTTGTTGACTTCAACTTCATTACTTAGATGCAGTACATATTAATATTGCTGTTGTAGCAGTGGCAATTACTGTTATGTAACGGTTACCAGCCACAGCCACAGCTGTATACACTGTATACACAGAATAGTGTCTACTCTCAACACAGTATTCTCTTAGTAACGTGTTACTGGTATTTAAGCATTAACACGTTACAAAATTACAATCATTCATAATCATTATACTGACAAAAAAACAACCTAATCTCTGTCACAGAAGAAAATAGCAGACTGAACTACATACACAACAGCTTCCAAAGCACTAAAGGCACACAAAGTATGATCATCTGACTCACCATCCTCCCAGGTGCAACTGTAAAAGTCTCTTTTCTGGGGTGACTCTGGAAAGTGCATGCCAGTGTCTAGGTCCAGCCCAGTGTTGGTGGCTTGTCGCTGTGCATGTCGTAGTATGGCCCCTCCAAGGTCTCGAAGACGTAGTGCTGCTCGGTGGAAGACAGTGTCCTTGGCATTGTAAAGAAGGCAGTTTGACACCATCAGGTTGAAGTCGGCCTCCAGGTCAGCCACTGAGCGGTAGGAATGACTTTCTAGTTTAGAGCGCATAGTGGAAAAGTCCATAGGGTGGCTAATAAAGTCAAGGTAATCAGGGACCTGAGAAAAAGACAGCATGAAACTTTATCATCAGAATGGATGCATGTTTTAAACTAAAATAACATCTGCACTGTACAAAAAACAAAACAAAAAAAAACAACATGTAAATTCTTGTAAACTGTACTGTTACTGTTTCGTATAATTCTACTTAATTCTCAGACAATATGATACAAGAAATTGAACTATACAGAGAATGGGGAACACACGCTTCCTCTCACTTTCTGACACAATTTAAACTGTGTGCATGCGCATCTGCTATAACAAATGTCTGACCTCCTTGATGTCCACAGGCTGTGCAAAAATCTGGGCTGTGTCCTTCTCCTGTAGTTGGTCCAGAGTGGAGCGTAGCAGAGCCAACATTGGGGTCAACTGCATCTCCAGAGCTGCCTGGTGAACTTTGACCTGCAGTTGACAGAGGATGTTTACGCAGAAACTGTAAATATAAAAAAGGTTAGGCTAGAGAAACAGAGTGATCTGATTTAATGTTAACCAACCAAGAAAATGGTTTTATATATAAAAACATAATAAAACCTTTTTTCAATATAGAAGTCTTCCATCAATCATTTCATGATCCATACGAAACTGGCTGCCCAGTATCTCATATGGATAGCTGTTAACTCTGGAGGTATCTGCCCGTTTTCCTTTCGGGACTGCCTCCCTATCTGTATATATACATAATTTCCTTAGGGATTATTAAAGTATTCTGATTCTGATTATAGCAGCCACCTGTTTGTTATCATGTGGCAAAGACATGCCAACATACAGTACACACTCTGTAGGACAAGAAAAAGCAGATCATCCAAACATAACAGAACTAAAGATTACACTGGACAACTATTTAGGTAACTGCATTTTCAAGGTACTTCAGATCTTCATTTTGCCAACATTTCTTTCATTCAAAACTTACATAATGAACTGACAACGCTAAATATGAAGCATCCAAACCAGTGAGCTTGGTTAATCTTTGTAGGTTACCTGCTCTCGTTTGAGTTTCTCCCTCTTGCGGATGAGCTCCACTAGAAGTCTGGCTTTTTCAAGGTCGTGCCGAAGCTTCTGCCAATATCTCAGTGCGTCTCTTGCTGCAGAAATCTTCTCATCCACTTCAGGCTATAAAGTACAATTCATCTTAAAACTTCTACAAACTATATTGCAGAAACATATTTAAAGGCAAACAATGATTTTAGAAAAACAGCCACAGAGTGTTAAGGCTTCATTTCTGTGTCATGCTCTTACCTGTTCAGTATTCCTTTGGGACTGGATGTTAGAGTGCAAACGCCGAACCAGCGGCACACCGTTCCTCGACTGTCGCTTTAATAACCAGTATTTATAAAGCCTCTGCATGAACTGGTTTTTCTTCTGGAGAATAATTCCCTTACAGATGATATTCAGCCTATATAACAGAGGAAAATGCAGTATTACGTTACTATCAACATGGCAAACATCGATTCAGGCTTCTCATTGTAGAACGTGTGAATTATGCTTATTTGAAATGGCAACTAGATCAAAAAATCTCCAACAAATTGCTGCTTTTGATAAACTTTGTCTTCTGCAGTTACCTTGAACATCTGATAAAACAATCTTATTTGGGCAAAAAAGGACA
>VUQG01000703.1:0-10224 GCA_015106755.1 Etia nguti | reverse complement strand
AAAAAAAAAAAAAAAAAAAAAAAAAAAAAAAAAAAAAAAAAAAAAAAAAAAAAAAAAAAAAAAAAAAAAAAAAAAAAAAAAAAAAAAAAAAAAAAAAAAAAAAAAAAAAAAAAAAAAAAAGACAACCTAACCTGCTCGTGGGTATCTGAGGCACTGTCACTTGTGGTGATGCTGTGTGTTGGGATGTTGAGTCTGAATTCTTCTTCCCTTTCTTTTTATCTGTCTTAGCATCATCGTCAGATTTTCTGCCTTTTTTCGGTGTTGTCGGACCATCAGTGTAGGCACTCCGTCCTCTGCTCGCCCTCCCTCTGCTGCCCACCACTCGTCCCTCACTCTCGTCATCTGACCCAGGCTCTTGTCCTGGAGGAGAATGGGCCTCACAAAAAGCAGTCTTCTTAACCGAGAACGTGGTCCCGTTAATGTTTGTTTCTCGCACAGGCTCTATCTTCATAAAGAGCCCAGCACGCTGAGCACATGTAACATGAAATGCAGTGTAACAGTTGGCTTTATGACACTGAATAGATGCACCGCGGCCCTTCTGCTTACACAGGTAGCAGGTCAGTTTCCATCGTGCTGGGGGAATGTTATTAACCCCTTCCACCGGTTCCAGAAATACTGTGTTAGCAAAGCAGACCTCGGGGATCCATATAGCACAGACAACATGTGCCCAGCGGCCATCACTCGTTTGCTTGAATGCGCCGCCACGGTTTGGACACAGAACACAGTCAACAGGTTTCTGAGGGGACTGAAGGCAGCAGCGGCACAGCCACTGGCCCTCAGGGATGTAGGGCACTCCGTAACACTCCTGGTGCACAGCCAGGTTGCAGGAGTCACAGAAGAGGATGACGTTGCTATTAAGGCACTCGTCATCCAGGCACACGCAGCAGAAGGCATCATCGTCAATAGTGCTCTGAGGAGGTGCTCGGCTTCGGGCTTCCAGGTATGCCTCCTCCTCCAATCGGTCCACCAGCCGCTCAAACGTTTCTGCTGAGACAGTTGAGCAACCCTCTGATGTCCGATCAGCGTTGACCATCTCCAGCCAGGCGGTGTCCTCTTCGTCCATGTCATATTCTGCCTCAGCTTCCTCCTCAGCTGAGGTCTCAATATAACGATAATATGCTGCTGGCAGAGGAGGTGCCCCAACTGGTGTAAAGGTTTCCAGCACTCGAAACTTGGGTTCAGGAAGGGTCACGTGGTGATACTGTGATTTGTTTAGCTTTTCCGGTGATGGCGGATGAGAATTCGGGCAACTGTTCTTGGAGGATGGTGGAGACTTATTAGAGGAACATTTGGGGTCTTTCCTGCGGCTTCGTGGTGTGACAGGTTTGCGGGATGTTTGGGCACTGCTGGTGGGAGGCGATGACTGTTCACTGTTCTCCTTGTTGCTGTTACACTCACTAATATCCTGAGCCATCATCTCATCTTCAGTAATGACTTCCAAAGGCTCCAGAATAGAAATTCGGTGAAGCCTACCATCCAGTTCTACTTCAACCACCTTCTGGGCCTGTGCATATGTCAAAGTTTCTCTGCTTGGAGAAGCTTTGAGGCTGTAGGGGGATGGTGATCGTTGACGGGCACCCCCACGCCCGCCAAATGTCCCATTTGACTTTTTCACATCTCCACCTCCTCCGGCCACTTGGCCTTTTCGACGTGGCTTCCTCATAGGCCACCAATCACACTTTTCCACCTGTTGGTTAGAAAATAAATAAAATAGGAACACTGACTATAAAAAATAGCCAACATAAAAACAAATTTCTATTAGCATTTAGGGATGCAACATTCAAATGCGACACCAGCGTTCTCACTCAAAAGAAATATATATCATAAGCTCATTTCCCAATGTTATAACATTCTCTATTATTATGAGTCTATGTTGTACTAGCCGTAATTATCCATTATCTACTTATACTTATGTTCTGCTGTTTCAATACTTCACTAATGCCCAAGTGGCTAAAGTTCTTTCCATATTAACTAATTGAAATAGTCCTTTGACGTACATTACATAATACTGTGGTGATATTAGGCTGTAGCACCTGTGGTAAAAACATTCCGTCACATCTAAACTCAGAAAACTCTTACTCACCTACAAAAGCTAACAGAATAAACCACTGAAACGACTACGTTAGCTGCCGAGCAGCAGACTTTACTGACAAAACACACATGGTCAGTAAAATCTTGTGCAGACTATTCTCGACTATATGCTACTAACTGCTGGCATCTGCTATCAGGGCTTGACCCAACACAGCGGTGAAATCCAATCAGCTTTCGGGAAAGCTTAAATGATCCGACTCATAGCCAATCAGATTCAAGAATCTTAGAGCCTCAACAGAGCGGTGTCCTTATTTCAGGAGTAAAATGTCAGCCATATTTACAGTTTTAAAAACACTGTCCAAAGCTCTTCTACTGTTTAATTTTTAATAGTTGTTGATTTTGTAGGATTGATGCAGTGGGTTTCATTTCATCATGTCGGTATAAGAACAACACAGTAATGTGACGCCACTAACATGAAAGTGCCGAGAGAAGTCTATAAGCAGGCTAACCTGCTAACTTTATAAGCTGGGTAGTACTAACGTTAGCTTGTCTGATATTTTTAAACGTTGACAAGGTGCATGACACAAAAAATCCTTACTAGCTAAAACTCGTAAGCATGTCAATGATCAAAAAAAGGGTAGTAAAATGGCAAATTTATGTCATCTTACCAATTATTGCAACTGACTGACAGGAGTAACGCCGACAGCCCCGGTGGGTTAAAGCCGCTTTTGCTGTAATGGTTGCCTAGCCAGGCGGCTTACTTGCTATACCCTCGAAGCTAATCGCTACCGTTAGCCATCCACAGTTTGCTGGTACAGCCGGTATATTTCGCTATTTTTTAGCGCTTCCGTTTCTTCACAACACGGCACTTGAAAGGCACGCAGTCAATCCCAACGGCTTACTGAGAACAAAAGTAATATATCTGCATTAAAAATATGAGAAAGACCCTACTGTCGGCCCAATTTTAAGAGAAGGAGGGATACTAGCCTCCTTTGGCTAGTTGGCTAGCAATTTGGAGCCCAGAGTAAGCTAAATCGACATCATCCAAAGTAATAGGACTTCCGGTTAGATTTCAAAATAATGTCCAAGATTGAACGAGTGCATTTTCTTCTACCACAAACACGACTCAGAATAACGCCCACTTATGTCATCTACTTTTTTTTTTCCATCTAACATGTCCTTTAAAGAGTATTTCACTGAATTGCAGCTTAAGGAAAAGGAAGTTAATACACAAATGCACTAGGTTGGGGGAGACATCGCCCTGGGGATCTGGGGTTGGGATACTCTTTCTCATGCTTTTACTTACAAGGCTTCTTGCTTTATTTCTGTGTTGTCTGATTTCCATGTACCACACGCCATTTGCAGAGCTCGTCATGATCGTGTGATGTAAAAGTTGGAATATCGCATTTTAACGCAATGAATGAAATAATTCATTTATTTTGAGAGGGAAATGTCTTACTTCCTTTTTAGAACAACTTGTGGGCTACCTTGACAACAGCCAACCGATACAAGCTTAGCCATCCCCCTGACGTCACTAGACCACGATTTTCGCGCGCGAGATCACAGGGTCAATGAAAAGTGTAGTTTTTCCATTTAAATCAGGGTATCAACAATATTTGGACGGTTTTCTCTGGAAGTGGATAAACTTACATGTGTCCAGTCACTCTGAATACACAAAGCATGTGCACAGAGGTGCACTGTCATTAATTACTGTCAAGAATGTGTATTAAAATACATATTTATCTTGCAATGTGAAACAATATTCATGATACATGAATACACATACAGTTACTTAATGTACCAACCCAGTCCAGTGCATATTCAAGCAATGTCACAGACTGCTTAAACTCAGCTGCCTCCTTGTGCAAATGAGAAGGGCCACACCATGTCTTATTGTTTAATTGGAAAACAACATTACAGTAAATCTTACAAGAAACCCTGTAGCATTTAGTTACAATAAATCCACACCACAATTCACTGACAGGGAATTTGTAACACTATGAACAAGCTACATTTAGAAAACAGTTGCACGTTACGTAAAAAAAGGGGATGATACAGTTTTAAAATGATTACTCTTTTTAACACTGATTCAGGATATTAACTGAGTAAAAGAAATAGAGTGAATCCAGGCTTAGAATATACAAGGGCACAATTGGTTGTATGCTTTGTTGTTTGGGGCATCAGTAATTACATGACATTCATCTGATCATGGAGACATAGTCAGAGTGTTTTTCCTCTTGGAGTCCCGCCGTGGGAATGGCACAAAGCTTTTCACCTCTCTGAAACACAATCCTGTGTAAAAAATAATTAAAAAGAGGGGATGGGGTGTAGGGAGGAAAACTGTAAGTGTTTAATGTGGGCAACATTAATTCCAGTCTCACTACATGGGAAGTCATTTAGCATGCTTATTAGCATATTACCATCAGCTTAAATAAAATACATCATTGAACGATATGTTCATTTATCAATATTATTCTTTTTATCTTTATTATATCGCTGTGTATAGTTATAAAACAAAAATGGTTGTTTATAAACAAAAATTTATGAATAATAAACACATGTATTTATTATTATTATTATTCTTTGCAAGCTACATATTCCTTGTATAAGACAAAAATCAACTACAGGCACTATTTGCATCAGTGTCTGATGAACAATTTTTTATAGAAATGCATAATAATTGTGTGTTATGCAAATAAGTCCCAAAAGTTATATAGATGTTGATAATCCTGGTACTCTAGGCAGTCTATACAGTAAGCTTCATTTAGATTGATTAACACGTGTAGAAGGAGTTAGGGAAGAGACATACAGACATGCTCTATAATTATCACAGTAAGATTTTCCACTTACGCTTCCACTCATCTAGGGACAACGTGTCGTTGTCATGACTGTCATCATATGGCAGTGGTTCGGGGAAATCATCCGGGTCCCGCAAGTTGTCAAAATATGGGTGCTCTAGAGCTAGTTCCGCTGTGGGCCTCTCATCTCCATCCAGAACCAGCATCTTCTCCAGCAGATCAACACCTGCAAAAGGTCAGCAGTGTGGAATAATGCACCAGTTTCCCCCGATACAAAAACCATGAAACTGAAAAGGTAAGTGAATATAAGAAGCATTTTGAGTGGCTCATGTGGCAGGCTGCTGTAAGCTTCCCACTAGACAAAGATTAAATTATGCTTAATACAGGCCCTGAAAGCACCATAAAATCTATCACTTAGCAGGTGAGAAAATGGGTATCACGAATGATTTTTCTAATTATACTCATACAAAGAAGAAAAATACCAAAGAAAGAAAGAAAAAGCGTGATTAAAAAAAAAGCATAAAAAATGTGAAAAAAGGGTGCATCTCACCATGTGCACTGGCTCTGGGAAACAACACTGAGAAGTCTTTTCGGGGATATCGAGGAAGGCCCTTGACATAATTCCTGGCCTGTTTTAAGATATCAAACAAGAATATACAGACACAGAATATTTGTTATTCAATCTCTAAGTATGGCAAACAATAATTTTGTTTAATTGTGATTACAAAATAAAAAAGCTCTTCATTTATCAAAGACAGCTGATTGTGAACTGTTTGTCATTCACCTTGCAAAAATGAAATAAATCCAAAGATAGGTTCATATTTGATTTCATACTCATATACAGTTATACATAGTCCTTGTGTAAATATGACTTCCAAAGATCAGTATAGGATGCACTAAATTGAACTGTATGTTCCAACTTGTCAGTTGTGCATGTGAGCCGTCTTGTTAGCATTGTGCTGAAAACAAGTCTAAGGCCATTTATAAAATCCTATACAGTTGCTTTCCAAAAGCCTTAACAGAACTTAACTTCCTGTTAATGCACCTGCTACAGGCTTTTATTAATGCCCTGACCGTTCCTCTAGTGCCACCCTCAGGACAAACGCTATATTTTAACTAATCAAATCTGGTAAAGAAAAAAAGGACATGAGAGTCCAGCAAAATTTCCAGTATGTCACTGTAGGTTGCGGTATGCTGTACATTTCTACCTAAGAGGGCTATGAGTGGAACTTTCCCTTTGTATGCTAATTTCATGGGTTTCAGTGAAGGATTTAGTGCCACACCTCAAATACTTTCTGAGATAAGATGCTTTTTATGGTCACTCTGAGAGAAATCACTAATTAAAAAATAGTTTAACAATAAAGGCAATGAACATTTGTAAAATGTTCTGTGCAAACAAGACTCCCACGGCATAACTGCATATTTATGACAGACACATCCTGTGATTCTTCCTACCTCTGGAGTGTCCAGCTTTTGGATGAACTCTGGCCCAGGCACACCAGTTACTTTCATGATCTGAGTCAGCTGGTCCATGTCTTATAGCAAACAGGTTAGAATCAAGGATTTTTACACTTACATTCGTGGTTCAGTGAGCAGAAAATAGCGATATGAAGCAGGCATGCAAAGCAGAATAATAAAGGATAATGAAAGCCACCTGTGATGTCTTTATTTCCTAGCAGAGCTATAAATCAGTTCGGTGCATCAGAAGCAAAATAAGAACATAAAAGAGAAATATAACACACGCAGGAGCATATACAACAAGGTTGGAAAAAAAAAAAAACCTGACTCAGGAAATGTGCCTCTTCTGCTCTGTGTAATATACTGTAATTGCCTCTTGTGCTGCATTTTGTGTCTGATTTATAGAGCTTGTCATCAAGCACCTTTCCATCTCCTTTATTATTACAGTGGTTTAATAAAGTGATATTAAAGCTTTAAAGGGGTTTCACACAGTGTGCTCGATATCCTTCTCTTTGCATACTGACATTCATTATTCAACTTATTATTTATTACACAGGCTGGTAAAGTTGAGTAAATGGACCAAGCTGAAGAAAGGATACAATCTTTCCCTTTGAAGAGGGTCTTTCCATTGATCATTTCTGCCATTATGCAGCCCACAGACCAGATGTCAACTAGAAGAAATACCAAAGGAAAGTAAAATCAGTGAGAAGTCATGAAGAATACATATCACCAAGAGGGTTATAAGTTTAGCTAAGTGCAGTAGGAATGAGGAAGGTGGCATTTATATGCCAGAGCACAGTTCCTATTCACAGCAGAGAGATGAATCTGTTGTGTGCTTTGAAAGGGGGAATATTCAGTGAGTAATACTATCCTAAACCTGTCAGAGCTGCTTTCACAGCTACACTCCACTCTGTGGATGCTATGTACAAAATGAAAAACCACTATCTCCTAAAGGAACATAAATCCTGGGTTTGCAGTGACAAGTTCTGTCACTGAGTCTCAGCACTGTCAGACCCATCTGTGTCAACAGATTAAGAGGAGAAAAATAAACATTTCTTTTCTCAAGATGACATCCATGCAACTTCAAATACTTTTCAGGAACTAGCAACAGGATTACAAAAGTTGCTGACCCATGAAGTACCATACATGCAACAGTGAAAGCTGGAGTGTCGAAACGTTTTCACGTAACAAAAAAACAAACGGTCACAGCACCAAGAGGCCAACTCTAGACGACAGAGAGATCGGTGGGAAAGAATATGTAACAGCTACAATTGTCTTGCCAGTCTGAGTGTAGTGCATCCAGTTCAGAATGACCTCAGGCGCCCGGTACCAACGGGTCACCACGTAGCCTGTCATTTCAGCATCAGTACTGCGAGCCAGCCCAAAGTCCAGGATCTGTATCAGCAGCAATGAAATGGATCACAATCTGAAACATGTACTTAGTGTCTCACAGGCTGTTTACTTTAAATGAAACACATAAAATATTGCATATATATATATATATATGTATATGGCAGTCTGATATAAACAATAAACTAATTTAATGCATAAGGTGAGGTTTGCACAACTGTATGTAAATGAACTTATTCTACATCCTGTATATTGTTAACTACATCGACTGCTGAGTCCTATTGTTTCTGCTGCTGGTGCTGCCCTATCATCTCACTGCTTCTCATATGCAGTAATGCAGAAGTACATACCTTTAGTTCACAGTCTTGATTAACAGCCAAGTTTCCAGGCTTAAGATCCTGTTAGGGAAAATGAGTTGAATGACAGTTAATTAGTCCACATAGTAATTAACAAGAAATTACAGTGATTGGACCACAGGCGCTTACTAGAGCCAGTAAGAGCTTTAGTGCTCGTGCTTCCTGTGGTCTAACATGGCTCAGCTGAACTCAAATACATGAATGTTGTGGAGACTTAAAACAAGCATTTCAATAGCGTGACTCAACTAGAAGCCGACTATAAGACACACTGCCTCAACTCTGCAGTCAGTACTGCGACATACGGTGTGAGAAGTGTATCACTGTTAGTAGGTGTTGATAACAATTTATCTGCTTTAAGAGTTACAGGAGTAACAGCAGGATAACACTTCACAGTGTAGTGATTTGCACATTTGTCTAACAAGCCAAAGATCCCCGTTTTGAACTCAGGAGTGGACACACATCCCTCTATGGCTGTGTCAAGAAGGGCATAAAAATCTGCCACACCAAACATGCGTAGCTACCTGCTGTAGCAACCCGGTCTGAATAAGGGAGCCAAAAGTGGCTCTTACTTTACCCACAGGTCTTTGACGTCTTGGAACTGGAGTTAAAGGGTGTGGCCTAACAGCTCCAGACATGCACACACATCAGAGGAGTTAAGTCATCCTACCTGTTTGGGCACGGTTTCATCTGACTGCTTAACAAATGAATTACAAAATATATTTCCAAATAACATCTGAGTCACTTTGTGCGGTACAAAATCCTGCACAGATTACAATTTTTAACAATCAGACTGAGGAAATCAGGTCGGAGAAGTGAGTCACTTCCTCCGACCTGAGGAAGTCGCCTATTTCTCGCTACAGTGTATTGATCGGAATTTTTTTATTTTGTGCAGTGCCTTGTTTTATTGTATTACACTGGTGAAGCACATTGTGACACAGATTTTAAAATGTGCTATATAAATAAAGTTATCATTATAATTATTATTATTAACAATAAATAACAATAAGTAAAGGTCAATTTATCATGAAACAGGAAAAAAAGTGCTCCCAAAATACCTCAGCTTCCTGTAATGGGACAATGAGTTGTACTTACCCTGTGGATAATCCCAGCCTTATGAATGTACTGCAAAGGAATAAACAGAGCAGGAACACTTTAGTTTACTTTGTCATTTTTTAGCAGGCCTAGTTAAACTAAATTTAAAATAAAGTTTTATGAGAGGAGTTTGAGAAACAACTTTTTGGCCACGCAGCAAATACCTTTTAATTAATAACTGTAGGCTAGTTAATAACTATATCCATTGCATTGTGTGTTTCAATGACTCATGTAAAGCAACAAATGCTAGGTGAGGCTTGTGAAATTGATTCAGTTGAATTTGTATTTTACAGCTTTTCACTCTCATTTTAAACATGAGGCCCAAAGACATGAGAGTCCACGTGACAGAGGCCATCATGAGGCTGAAAACAGCTTCACAACATTGAGCCAAATCAAGAAAACTTGTAAGAAAGCAGCTGTATCGTTTTTAACAATCAAGAAAGCCCTCCATGAATGGAAATACAGAGGTTTTACAACAAATTGTATGCCACTAGACTTAAGAACAGGTGCATCAGGTTAGACTTGCCAGAAAACATCTAGAAGAGCCTGTAAAAATTCTGGACAAACGTTTTTTGGTCAGAATGACACACCTATCAGGACAGATTCCATACATACATTTCTGTATTGCCCCATCTTGCTGCTGTGTCTTAGATTTATCACATATACACTCTTAATTATTAATTTCATTTCCACTACTCTTTTGCACTATCCCAATCTTTTTTTCTTTAACTTCGTTTTATCTGAACTTTTTATTTTCCTTTTTAAAATTACTGTTGTACATGTAATTTTTTCTTGCACTACCTCAAATTATAGGGTATTCACTCTGGGCCGGTGGTACTTTTATTTTCAACAAAGTTGTTTTTTATTGTAGAATATACTATTTTTAGTCTTCATCCTGCAGCTGTATCACAGTAATTTCCCTTGTGAAATTGACAGAGTATGCATCAATCTGTCTGTCTTTCGGTCTGTCTGGCACTGAAACTCGACCATTAGTGTTTATTGATGATGTGTCTGCTGATAGAAGCAGCAGGATGAATTCTGAAGTGTACAGGGCTATGCTCTCTGCTCAGATTCAGCCAAATGCCGCTAAACTGATCAGACGGCACTTCCCAATCCAAATGGGAGTTTCTCAAGGCAAA
>VUQG01000701.1:0-11516 GCA_015106755.1 Etia nguti | reverse complement strand
GATCTTTGTTGCCAGAAGAACTTTCTTTCTTTTCTTCTCCTTCCCCTCTAAAGGCACTTCTTTTAAAAGGATCTACCCAGGCGCCAGAGGAAAAACATGCAAACAGAGGCTCAGTTAGGAACTCCAGTGGGTCTGAATTCACTGAAGTCTGTTTATTACTCATGCATACAGCAGTGATAAGCCCAAACCAACAATACATTACAGGACATCACAGTGTTCTCCACTTCACTGGTGTTTTCACATGTAAACAAACTGTTAGATGTCGAGGACAGTGTGTTAATTGATTGTCTGCCTACCTCATAGGCTTTGGCTCTGTATTCTTTCGAGCTCAGGCTGACTTGATTCTTCGGACGAAGCACAGCAACAAACACATCCTCAAGGGTGTCCTCGTTGCCCATCGTGGCGTCTTTTCCTCAGACTTGAGAAAATATCCTACATGGGGGCCAAATGCCGTGGAGAGGCATGCCTAAAACATGGGGAAAAAATATAAAAAAGGTGAAGGTTGCTAAGAAAAGTAATTCAGTGCTGGAGCAATGACACTCAGTCTATATACAGGTTTAACTGAGCACAGAGCTCCTACACTTTAGAAACTTTGGATTCCAACCCCAAAGCAAGTGACCGACCTGGAGCCCCACAGCTCTCACTGCCAAAACCAATCACCCATTCACACAATTCTATAATCTTTATAATGTCAGGTGGACAGAGAAAGTGAAGACACCATGTGGGAGTTTGCAGTTACATGCAAACTGAATGTGCTTAACACAGAAGATAAAAACCTAAAATCTGTGGTAGTGAAAACAGTAAAAATGCAGCAACCCACCCCCACCACCACCTATTTAGTGATTAAAAAAGGTTGAGACCATTTTTAAATTTATGCACAGTTGTAACTGATCTCAGGTGAACTTGTTCCAAAGAACTGGACCACAATAACTGCAAGCACCTTCAGCACACTTAGATCTAATTCTGGGAACGTTAAAGGATCTGCACCTGATGACCTGAGAGGTCGGATCAGGTTGTAAACAGTGGGCAAGTAAGAGCTATACCGGGGGTGGTGAGGGCAAACCATTGAAAGCTTTATTAACTAATAAAAGTATTTTTAAAGGCAATTCTATAATTGTACTGGCAACCAATGAAGTCCCTTCAATACTGAGTTCATATGGTCAAACTTTCATGTGCCTGTAAGGACTCTGTGTGTTGCATTGTCTATGCTGTGATCTTAAGTCATCCTACTGATGAGTTGGGTAATCCAGTGAATAGAGCGTTTCATATCAAGCAGGTTAGATTATTGTATGCATGAACCAATTTCTCAGTTTGAGATAAGGATTTTCTAACCTCAGATATATTTTTAAGGGATAGAAAGCACTTCTAGTAACCTTATTGATGTCATTATCAAACCTGGGATCACTGTCCAGAACTGCTGACTTGTTGGCTTGCTCATTGTGTATCAGAGAAAGGGTTGACACACATTAACAAATTTTCTGTTTCCATCTTTGTCTCTGGCTATATCCTCCAGCACTTGCGGGTGTAGCACTTATGCTACACCCAAAGTAAGTGTGGTAAGAACTACCGCAAAGGTCACTGTCAGGTTTGACTCAACAGCTGTGGAGTTGTGAAGCATAGCGGTGCACCATAAAGAGCCTTTTAACCCCATCCTCCTTTATGCCTTTTGCCTTGAAACATAAAATATTCACAAAGAGGTAGTGTCCCCCTCCCCAAAACCAATCATCCTATTGAATGAATACCTCGTGAATACACGAAGTGTAAGATTAGAACTGCTGCGATATTTACACACAAATCAGAAAAAGAGAAAATATCCAGTGGGCGGCAGTTCTCTAGGTGACAATGCCCCACTGATCCCATAGCAAGGCAAAAACAACTCAAATAATCACGTGTTACAACAAAAGGTATGCAGAAGAGCACTCTGACGCAGAAGACCACACCAGGTGTCACGGCTGTCAGCTAAGGACAGAAAATCGAGACTTCAGTTCACAGGGGCTCACCAAAATTGTATAACAGAAGAATGGAAAAGCATTTATGCTGCTACGTTCAGATGGTAGCGTCAGAATAATCCACAGTTCGGGCTGCCGCTGGTGGTGTAACGGTGTGGGGGATATTTTACTGGCATACTTTGGTCTCTTTAGTACCAACAGAGCATCATTTAAACTGCACAGCCCACCTGAGTATTGTTGATGACCATGTCCATACCTTTATGACCACGGTGCAGGAAAACACACCATGTAACAAGCTCAAATATTGTGAAACTGCTTTAAACTATACCTCTACTTATATTCTTTTATTATTTCATATTGTGTACCTACTATTTTTAATTTTTGCAATGTATTTACACAGTTTCATTTATTGTATCTTACTTTTAGTCACTTTTGAGCTGCACATAAATAAGTAAAATATAATTTAAACACACAGTAAAACTAACAAGAGTCATCTCAGACACAAACTTGTTGAGTTCAAAGACAGGTCACGCCCCGGAAACCAGACTCCGATGTCTTTAAACTGTTATTACACGAACACCTTTACATGTTGTATTTTACACACACACACGCGGTATACACTGTTGTATTCAACCAGTTTTCATACATTTCCTTGTCCACGTTAAACGAGAGAACTTTTTGAGCGGAATCAGCAGCAGTAGCCGGGATGCTACACTCATCTTCATCAATGTTTTTTTTTCCGCTCGCCGAGCAGCTGAAACTTACCGAAAGCGACGTGAGTTTCCTTCAAAACCACCAAACGGAGCTTTCCTGGGCTCTCCGCTTGTCTTAACTGCGTTAAATTAGCGGTCCGAAGCCGGGAGGCTGCCCCAGTACCGCTTCCAGGAGCAGTTATTTTTGGGTTGAGGTAGTTGCAGGCCTTTTTAAGACGGGGCAGGGCTGCACAGACAAACAGAGGAATCACGTTACGTTTGAGTGCAGCAGCTGCGGCAGGACGACAGAGGACTCTGCTGGTGAGGGGGACCACATACACTCAGTATGAGCGTCAGGTAGCATCTGCTGTGCTCCGTATTTAAAGAGTTATTTATGGATATATATATATTTTTTAAATCAAAGCTATCTCTAATTTCGTGATTTTAGTATGATTTTCAAAATTTCAGTTTGATTTATTCTCCAGGATTTTTTCAAAGCTATGGAAGCTTGTTTAAATATTTAAAAACAATTGTCATCCATAAGTCAAAATTTCAGGTCATTAGCTCAAATTTTGACTTACAGGCTTCAAAATGTTGAGATACCCAACTCGAAATTTTAACATAATAACAAATAATCATTTAGAAGTATTACAAGTAGTAGTAAGTGTTTTGCTTGCTATTAAAAATATGAAGGCTATATGCAATTTTGGGCTAATAAAAAATAAATATTGAATTGAATATTACAGCCAACCGCTAAGATAGAAAGATGGATAGATGGATAGATAGAAAGATAAGTATTTTAGGAGTTTGTCCGCTAGAGGGGTGTATATAGCAAATAAACTTATGTTCAAAGCAATTTATTGCTCTATTTGGATCAGTTGCATAACATTAGCTAGTGATCTCTTTCATTAGTCATAATGAATTAGCAAATTTAATAGATAAATGTGTATAAAGTATCCTGATCATTGATATTCCTCACACTAGTTCTCACATTTTCTCACACTAGTCTTCAACCCTGACTGATAGAAAGTACAACAAGCAAATCCTGGTATTTCCAAAGCTGGAAGAAGGGAATATTTTTGTTGTTCCATTTCTTTTTTGGCGCAAATTTGAAGAACTGGTGAAACTCTCACTGTCAAAGGCGACCTCCCAAATCACTTCGACTTGAAATTTCACGTTAATTTTTCAGAGGTTTGTGTTTGAAATTTCAAGGTAATCTGAAAGTTTGACTTATGGGTGGCTTTTTTTTCAGAGGCAGACTCAAATTTCCATACAGGACAATAGAAAGCTGACAGAAACTCTGGGAAAGAGTGTGGGGGAATAACACATTGGAGGTAATCTGGGGCAACCTTGAATCCATACCTCTACAGTACCCTTTAGCATATGGGTCACCTGCTCAACCAGATGAGCTAGTTCGAGTTCTCATGAAGTCAAGTCAATTGTTTTGCTGGTATTATGAAAGCAGTTTCTGTTTCTAAGAGCCACTTTTCCAAAGGAAATGAAGTATGGATATGATTAAAATTCTGAGTTTTTTAAACTATGTAGTAGGATTTGGTTTCTAGCAGCTCAACAAACTGAGTTATGAGAGAAGTTTGAGACATGCCCTTCATAAATTGACTTTATTTTTTTGGTGCAGCTTTATTTCACAAATATACAACTTGACTGTATAATAATTCATACATTTTATTGTATAAAATTTCAGCATCTATTGAGGCGCAACACAAAGCAGCTGAACATTTTAGTGGTAACTCTGAAAACAGGATACATTGTCAAGACAACAATTAAGATGCTCCAGTACAACCATCAAGTGCAGCTCAAGTGCTCAAATGAAAACATGGCTTTGGTCTTACATATATTTTTATATTATAGCATAATTTATTTTTTTAATCCACAGCTGAGAGTCCTGATTGGTCCCCATGTTGGTACCACCAGACTCAAAGGATGTCCTCTCTCCTTGTGTGGCTTAGGATGCTTGGGGTTTGCACTCGCTGAGCACCTCCTGCATCTTCTCCTGGATGTCCTGCACCCTGCCAGTCCACTTCTCGCGCACTTCGTCTTCTTCGTCCTCTGTGACGGCTGTGTAGCCCATGAGGGCGATGAGGCCCATGTGGAAGAGGTGGGCGATGTGTGAACAGCGGCGCTCCATGATTTCTCGGTCGCCGTCACAGTGTTCGAAGTACACTTTCAGCAGCGGTTTTCCGAACACCGTTGTCATACCCATCACGCCACGATAGTACACATCCAGGCTCATATCAGACTTGTCTCTCTCATAAATCTTCTCAAAGGTCTTCATGTGGCGCGTGGGGTTGTCTGGATCTTTCTTCACCAGCGCCACCATGCTGTTGAAGGCATTGTACTGGTGCTTGATGTACTCCTCGTACTTGCCGTAGGTTTCGATCACCTCGTCAATGTGGATCTTCCTCAGGCATTCCTGGTTCTTCTGAGAGATGCTCTGCAGTTTGGTGTGGATCGCCTGGAAGTCCTTGTCCAGAGGATGGCCCTCTTCGTCCATCAGGCCCTTGCGTGCCACTCCAACCAGGGAAGAGACGACACCAAAGATGGGGTCAATGGAGGAGGCGAAGGAGGAAACCTTCTCCACACAGCATAACACTTTGGCTGCGGTCTTCTTGATTTGTGCTGCATCAGCCATCACTGCTGTTTTTCTTCTGCCACGTTAAAAGTGCACACAAAGTGAGTCTGGAAAGACAGAACAAAAGATTTTAAGGTTAAACAGACTAATACTTATACAGCACCTTTCTGCACCTATTTGAGCTCTCAAAGTGCATTCTTCTTAAAAGCCTCATTCACCCATTCACACAAACACTTTTCACCTAATATTCACACACTGACACTGGATCAAAAACATCTGGAGCAATTAAGGGTTTAGTATACCCCCCAGACTAGACATCCAGACTAGAGAAATCAGGGATTGAACCACCGATCTTTCAACTGGTAGATGACCCGCTCTACTTACTGAGCCAGCAAAACTGTATCCATACTATGCTAGATACAGCATATGACCACACCAGCTTTAACTCTGAACTGGGATGCAAATCTTCCTCTTTTTCTTATGGCTGCTCCTGACACTCATCCAAGTGACTTCGTCTGAAGAAGTCACTTGGATGAGTGACGACATGTTTCTCCCACTGAAAACGCTACGTCCAGATTAACAGAATCCACTTTTTTACATTTTTTGTTAACTATTTTTTATCATTTTTCTGCCACTAAATTAGATACCCTTCCAAAAATCACCAGCTGGAATGAAAACCTGCCCACGTTTTGCACCTAACAGGTGTGTTACTGCTTCCTCATCTCACAGGCTCATGGCTAACTGCCAGCACACACACATCACCAGCTGCTGCCTATGCACCATATCGTGTAGAGTAATACTAAAAGGTGTCATCTTACACTTAATGTTATGGGCAGCATGCGACAGTGAAGGCATGTGTTGTCTGTACACGCACACGCACACAGCTGAACTACTGCGGATAAGAGTAAAGTTTTCATTATTGATAAACCTTTCGGTGTTTTCTAAGTTTTTCATTTAATTTGATCCTTAAAACGTAAAAACACACGGAAAAATGTTGTTAACAAAGTAAAAGTCCAGTTCAGGGATACTTCATATGTGACAGAGCACAAAAAAGACCCCAAAATAATCACGTCTATGATACATGAGCAACAAACTTTTGTCATTTTAAGTTAAAAAAAGTTATTAATCCTTAGAAAACTTGTAACAACATATAGTTTAAGTTTACAGAGAAGTATTCAGCTAAAATGAAACAAGCGTTGTTTTATGATTTCAATCACTGGCATATTGTTTGCAGTAAAGCACAAAAAAATATGTTAAAGACTCAACGATGATCAATTCTTAATGACATAACGAAGGAAATAAGCGAGTCCTTTCATTTGGGAAGCATAAACCGAGATTTTTTACTGAATAATCACTTACCACATCAGTGTAAATGTTCATCTGTGAAACTATGCATCCAAATCTAATAGCAGTGCATCTTTGTCATACTTGTAGCATTAATCATCAATCTCTATGTTGTCGTGCTGGAAAAATAACTCAGGGATAACAGTAGGTGTGTCTATTTGTAGTAACACTAGAAAGACTGGAAACAAAGAAATGGCTCCAGGTTGTGAACTTCAGTAGATCATCTACTGAGCACTTTCAATCACGCCCAGAAACTAACTCTTTTGGCAGCTTTAACCTAAACCCGGTCTCGAGATTGTGTTGCTGTTTGTTTCCAAGCTTGTCTCTCTCATTTCCTGATTCTCTGCCTCTCCTACATAAATCACCCTGGCATGCTGCTATCAGTCCCAGCTGACTCGCTTACAGATAGACTCTAAACACCGTTCAGATCAGAGATTGTGAAGCACAGAAGGCAGATGTTTACTCACCAATGATAAAACTGCTGGTATTCCTCTGTCTACTGCAGCCGTCTGTCTTTGCCTTCCACCATTTTCCACCCTATAGTCAAATAAGGACAACCCCTTCCTGCCAAATAAGGGAGCAAATACAAGGAAGTGAGTCATGGGTGCTCTGTGCTGATTGGCCGAGGGAGTCCTTCTAGAAACACTGTGGCTGAAGCTCCAACCACAGGCTGGAACACCAGCCCTTGTTACCCTTTGTCATTGTTTTAATCATATGTTAACACACCTTCCCAACCAGTTTGGGTGACGAGATACTGCACAAATTATCAGTGGAATGAAGTGAAATGCATCATCGCGCCTAATTGTCTTTGCTGCTTATGTGTATTAGTACCAGTGATCGTCATGCAAGAAATATTTATTCATCATGCTTGCATTCATTCGTTCTTTCATTTTTCAGGATGTGAGTTCAGACGAATAACAAAAGAAAACCTGTGTTTCTGGAAATGCCTTTGTTTACTAGTGAAAAAGAAAATTTCAAGACACAGTATCACTGCCTGCTGACAGCAGCTTTCATTTGAATGTTTTTCATAGTAGTCACATAAAACTTACGTACACACTTTTAAATATGGGGGTATGTTTTCTTTTTGGCATTTCACGACATTTAAGACACAAAAATATTAAAAAACCAAAACAAAATATTGATGCACTAAGAGTTTAGCAAGAGCAACTTAAGAGTTTTATATTTATTTAAAATTACACCTGTTCATGAGGAAGTCAAATGGAAACAAAGTGTTACTTTGTGACTACCAGAATTGAATCTAAGCTTTCGCCTCCTCTCTTATTTACAAAGGTGGCTCCATATTTTTGATTTGGTCGACTTTTTACGCTGGAAATTCTAATACAACCCCGAAGAATGGGAGAAAATATAAATTTTTACAACCTGGATAAAGTGACCCTCTAATTGGACTAAAAAGTCTACACAGACTGAGTGCGCTTTTAGGGACAAGGTGACACATACAGAAGGAGAAATACTGAGATCATGAGTTAGCCAACATGGACAAATAAGGAAAACTAACTTAAATAAGAGATTGGTCTAGGTTCCGTTTCAAAACTTGCCTTGCAAAGCCTGATTTTCCTGGTACGATGTCTTCTGTAAAAAACAGCCAATGACAGAAACAGCCCTGGCAGATTTAAGAGCGTGATGAAACTGATTTCATTCATAAGGAAGAAGGCAATATTTTAAAAAAAATAGTGTCACATATGTACAGATTGTGTAAGAGAAGCCATTCTGATAATCAGAGTCATCGGATCAAAATCTCAAGTAATAGAGATTCCTGAGGTCATCATGCTGTCATAAAATATTAACCACTTTTTGAATTTTGATATCTGCCCTTATAGAAAACCTTATTTTTAATAGACTGTCTGTAGGCCTCAAGAGTACGAAGACCCGAGGCCACGCATCTCAATGTGAGATGAGGGAAAAGATAGGTCCAGATGAAGCGCTTGCAGCCAAAGGGCAAGAGCCCTAGACAGCCAGAGGCAGTGGGCAGCCTACTCTGCTATAAGCCATGAAGATCCACTCGTAAATTATTCTTTTTTTTTTCCTTTGGTTTACAAAATAAAACATTGACACAAGAGTGGTACAACAGTCAGGACCTCAACTTAAGAACACAAACTGTTCACATTCACCTGAAACTTCCTCTGGACACACCCAGAAGTCTTTGGTTAACCTTGCTAAGACAGCACAAGTTTATTCACACGGTGACAATGTATGTCTTACACACATCTTGGATGAAGTGCTTTATTTAATGTTTAAGTTCATATAGGAATACCTAAAAACCAGGGTCAGCCTTGAAAATAACTTTGGTACTCCAGGTGGAGTGCTGGAAGAATTGAGGGAAGAACTATTGCCCTGATGATAATCAGCGGCCCCATCACAGATAGACTGGGCTTCTTAAAAAACTAAAAAAACATAACAATATATGATTAAAACAAGCATTTCCACCATAGACTACATATGAAACATCCTTGAAGTCAACATAAAGTCACCCCACTGGGTTGCAGGCTGCTGTCCAAAGCCTGGAGTCTGCCTTTTTTAGCTTGTTTTGGAGCCACAGGTGGACTGTTATCTTATCAGGTAACACCACTAGGAATACATACAAAGTAACTTAAGACCACAGTCAACATCTCACACTGATTCAAAGGCCAGGGAATAAAAGTGTGTTTTTAAACCAGATTAAAAACCAACAAGTGAATCCACAATTTTGGAGCCACGACTTTGAAAGCTCTATCACCTCTGAGTTTGAGTTGCATCTTTGAAACAAGCAAAAGCATCTGGTCTGCTGACCCGAGACAACGAAGATATATGGGTGCAGCAGCTCACACAGATAAAATGGGGCACAACCATTAAGACACTTCAAGACAAATAAAAGGATTTTAAAATGGACTCGTAAACAAACTGGAAGCCAGTGAAGGGAACCTAAAATTGAAGTGATGTGCTCTTTTCACACATAAATAACTGATAATGGATTTCTCATATGGGGCCAGAGAGGAAAGGTCGACGCAGTGGGTGTTGCAGATACCACTGGGTCTAAACAACATAACTTCCATATTGTTATCATTAAAATTAAAATGATTTAATGCCACCCATCTCCTGATGTTGATAACGCAGAGGGTAGACAGAGCATGCACCAATGTGCTTAAGTGGAAAATAAACTTGATAGTCATCTGCATAAGAATGAAAGGAAATATTATGTTTCCAGAAAATAGGTCCAAGTGACAGCAGGTAAAAGAGAAAAGGAGAGGTCCAAGAATGCAGCCTTGTGGGAACCCCCCCAGAGGAGGACAGCAAAGGTAGAGGACGAACGTCTGTCACAGAGTCAGTCCCTAAACCATTAGAGAGCTGAGCCAGTAATGCCCACCCACTGCTCCAACCTGGGGATGAGAATTTCATGGTCCACTGTGTCAAAGGCAGCTGTTAAGTTCAAAAGCACAGCTTGCACACAGTAACAAAATCAGTTGCTAAAAGAATATCATTAAAAAGCCTTACAAGAGGGGTCTCTGTGCTGTGGTGAGTTTTAAACCCAGACTGGAACACTTCCAGAATTGCATTGTTCATCCAGGAAGGACTTCAATTGGGTGTAGACAATTTTTTCCAGGAGGAGACAAAAAAAGAGACATGAAATGTAGCTTGAAGTTTGATAAAACAGGAGGGTCAAAGCCAGATTTTTTCAGCAAGGGCAGATAATATACAAGTTATACTGAAAGTCATAAACAAGCATCATTAGCTATAGACTCAAACCACTTTTTGTATTTGTCCATAAACATGTTTAATTCACCTGTGAAGTAACATGAAAGTTTGTGTGCCAATAATTTGCATTTGGAGCCATTGAGTGGCCATTACACAAACGACTCCATTTGAGAAAACCATCAGGACAGCCAAGTATTATGTACATACTCTTACAGTATCTAATAAAAACGAATAGTTATGTCTATAACTTCTGTTCCCTGAAGGAGAGGAATGAGGTACAACCCATAAGTATGGGATATCACGCCCTCGTGTGTCCTGGCTGAAGAAACCTTTATTCACGCCTTTAAGGCAGATGACGTGTGATGACACGCACACGGCCCCGCCTGCACATATAACCGCTGTCATCACAGTCATCCCTCAGTTCGATAGCCGCTCTTCACCGAGCCAAACTGCTCAGTGGGGCCACCTTCTGTTGTACCTCGTTCCTCTCCTTCAGGGAACAGAAGTTATAGACATAACTATTAGTTCCCTTTCAGTCGATTCACTCGGTACAACACATAAGTATGGGACATATATACACGCCCCGCAGAGCAGCCACCGAACCGGAATCGGACCACCACCACCTTAGTGAGCGGTAGACCCAGCAGAAAGGACAGTATGAGCCACCGAAGGGGCTGTAACGTCCAACCGATAAAAAAGCACAAAAGTTTGCGGTGATGCCCAATTAGCTGCTGCACAAATATCAGCTACAGGCACCCCTTTAAAAAGAGCCCATGAGGCTGCCATCCCCCTGGTGGAATGAGCTCTCACCCCCTGGGGCAAAGCAAGACCTTTGGTGCTGTATGCCAGTGAGATAGCTTCTATAATCCAGTGGGACAGCCTCTGTTTAGACAGAGCTCTATCTCTAGTTGGATTAGCGAAGCAGACAAACAGCTGGTCACATAAACGCACATTCTGAGTGCACTCAATGTAGGTCCGTAGCACACGCACTGGACAAAGAGAATGCATCCTCCTCTGCTCCTCAGATGCAAAAGGAGGGGAGCAAAAGCTCAGTAACTCAAACTCCATTGAGCTGTAAGATGCAGGCATGATCTTGGGAAAATAGGCAGCATTTGGACGCAATACGACCTTGCGGCCATCAGGAGAAAACTGTGTGCAGGAGGGATGCACAGACAGCGCATGAAGGTCACCCACTCGCTTTGCTGAAGCTAAAGCGAGAAGTAATGCAGTCTTATATGAGAGAAATTTCAT
>VUQG01000698.1:25691-44780 GCA_015106755.1 Etia nguti | reverse complement strand
CTTACAATGCTGTGATTGCAGCCATTCCCCAACTCTCTGTGAATGGTACTCATGGCCATTGATCAGTGGTCTTTGATCAGTGGGTTTTGGTCAGTGGTTGTTGATCAATGGTCATGAGAATTTGCATAATTAAGATTAAGGAACTGACCTCCCAGCCCATTGTTCCTTCAGTGGGCTGGTTTCAGTCGTTATGCAAATGTACTGTTTATAAGATTGGGGAAACCTGCAGTCAGCTGAGACTGAAGAAGTCACTTGGATGAGTGACGAAACGTTTCTCCCACAAAACGCTACGTCCAGATGAACAGAATCAACTTTTGGAGATTTACTTTCCTGGATGATTGAGAATGCATCAAGAAATATTAGGATAGTTCAGGTGCTAGAGCAGGGCATCTACCATGTGGAAGGCTGGTGGACTATGCCAGTCCACATACCAAAGTGTACTTGGGCAGGTCCTGAACCCTGAGTTGCCCCCAATTTATCCATTTAGCATGAGTGTGTGTGTGTGTGTGTGTGTGTGTGTGTGTGTGTGTGTGTGTGTGTGTGTGAACGTTCCAAAGTGCTTATGTGTAGTTAAAAGTACTGTATGAATGTGTGTGTTATTGAGCGAATGAGACTTGTAGTAAGAAAGCGCACTGGGTGCTCCACTGAGTAGAAAGATGCTAAATAAGTACCAGTCCAAAGTAACACAGTACACTCTGGATTGAACCGTGTGTGCATGGAGTCTGCAGACCTGTATATGTACAGTATGTGCTGGGCTTGCATTTGTGACAAAGTATGTGTGTATATTCATGAATATAAGTAAGTGTGTGTGTCAAGAAGTGAGACAGGCCAGTGGTAGAATGGTAGAATACAGTATTCAGTACAGATTAAATGAGGGTTTTGTTCAGTTTGCTCCAGATGTTGAGTCTGTGTGTTTTATTTTTACATTCTTGGCCTGCAGCCCATATATATTTTGGAATGGGCAAGGAGTAATAATATCAGTGGAAAATGCTGCGGTCTGGTACCTTTTAAATAACATTTCCTCCTTTTTCTGCTGCTGTCCTGTTTTTCTTTCCATGTTGTCTTTTATTTGGGAATGAGCTTTGAGAGGTGATGTTTAGAAAAGCGCTGAAATGAAACTGGCTGCGGGGTTCAGGGAATCACTGGAGATCTCTCCATGAACGCACACACACATGCACAGAACCTGCGGAAACCACACACACACACACACACACACACACATACTGTTGGTGCTGCTAAATTCAAGGAGCGGGAAAGGAGGAAAAAGTTTAGTTCCTAAATGAGAAAGGTCAGACGGGCGGTCTTTCGTCTTGTGGTGGCCCTCTTTAGGCTGTGTGTAGTGGGAGATGCAGTTGTACTAATATTTAGCTCCGTCCCCTTGGTCGGTAGAAGAAATTATACCAAAAAGTGCTCGGGGACCCACATTTTGGACTTACCTTTCCTCTATTTCTGATTTATTTCTGAACAAATCTGGGCCGAAGCAGCCTAAAATCTGCACTGGAGCAGTTAATGGAGTTGTAAAGTTGGGGTAGGCTCCAGGGAAATATAACCACAAGGTTTAAAAAGTTCTCTCAGTCTGTCAGTCTGTATGCATGTATCTCTCTCTGTCCTGCGGTGGGGCCACCCCTGTTTGAAAAACCTCAGCTCATAGTCAAAGAAGAAAGTTTGTCCTGCATTTGTGTGCAAAGGACTGTATGTTTGTGCTAGAACCAAAAAGATCAGGTGAGGTTATCATAGCACAACTCTGTTTCTCAGTATTTGACATTCAAAGAATTGCTCTTTACATTATTTTCTGCAGTGACTTGCTTGTTATGTAATGTTTGTTTATTTTTTGGCCTTGAAATTTGCTTTGTGCATCTGTGTCGTATCAAGTGCAAAGAGCACGGAGCACAAACTGTTTCCTGTACAATGTCATTCTGCAGCACTAATGGATTAAATGAGTCACCTCCAAGTCAGTAGATGTGTTTAAAGTGAAATTAAAGAAAAAAAGCAGAAAGATCAGGAAATCAGTCTGCATGTGTCAAGTGATTTTTGCCTGTTGTCCATAGCAACTTTGCATTAAAAATCATTTGAAGACAGCAGGAGACATACGTTGATTTGGAAACGTGTTCACCATTACTTCATAGTCCACTGTGTTAACTGTACTGACAACAGCCTCTTAGGAAGTAACTCCAATCAATGGTACTACATACACAAGCAACTGTAGCAGTGATTCTGGCCAGAAAATTGACTACATCCCAGGCCACTTAGTACACACACATCACCAGATTGCTAGTTTTATCGGTTATCCCTGTGTTTTACTGTAATCTGTCCCAGACTAGTTCCTTAGAGTGAATATATCCACATTATAAAACACTTTGGACTGACCAAAAAGCCTAATTTTCAAGACAGACCATAGCTATAGGTTCACCTGCAAAAAGGATTAGCTCAAATGTTTAAATAGTTTCTTTATATTTAGGCATCAATCAAAAGTATTTTCACACTTTCACTGAAACTGAATTTCAGCTAAAACAATGTAAAAAGACTAATGCTATAGTTGCACACACCAGTGGTTGGAGACCACTGCACCTTCCTTACTCTGTCTTACAGTGATTGCAGTCAGTCCAAGTGCGACCGCCATTGTTTGGAGACAGGTTGCCTCCCACCAGGAGACCTGTGCAGTGCCTAGCAATCAAAAGTGGTCAACCAGAGGTTGAAGGTGGTGCACGTTTAACCTCTGGCAAACCAGTTGGTTCCTGCAAATACTTACAATCAGTCACAGGATGCAAACAAATTCAATTTCAATCATTCCTAGTCACAAAGAGGTTGTTGTTCTACTTTTATTCTAATGTGATTGAACCGTAAGTATGTGTGTCCCTTGTGTTCAGTAAATTATGTTTGAGCATTTAGTTGTGTTTCTCTTTTATCTCTCTCTCTGCCTGCTCCACTCTTTGTTTTCTTCTGACACTACATCTTACTGGATGACGAGTCTGAATATTGTCTTTAGTAAAGCAGGTAGATGTTGCGAGCGCACACCTTTGTGCACCTTCTGTGCCTAAGCACTCTAGACATGGCAGCAAGAGTCCCAGTTGATGCCACCAAGACATGTCCCAGTGCTCTGCCCTGCCTGCACACATTGGAAACAACTACTGTTACTCTGTACTCTGCTCTTTATGTGTGAGATACGTTGGGAAACATGGTGAAATTATTGTTCACTACACCTGCTTATTTATAGTCAAATACAGCAAATGAGCCAAAATAACTAAAATAGCAGGGTTCCTTGGTGACCTATAATGATTTGCACTACCATATGCAAGTGTTAAAATACTGACCAAAATACTTGATGGAAGACAGGAGGACAAAACAGTTGTGACAGACTGATTGCTCTTAGCTGGGAATATTCTCACGTTCAGTGTCCTGCTTTCTTTTCCAGTGGTTTCATAAGGACAACTGAGTTATCAAAATTGTGCAGTGGTTAAGCAACGACCAGCCCCTAAAAGAGAAGAGTGTATTGAAGGGAGAAGAAGAGCAACTCTCAACTTTCATGGTGTGGAGGGAATTGAATGAGTGTTATTGAATGAAAAAGGGGAGAGGTGTTGCTGCACTCATAGTCTCCCTGTGACAGAGAGGGTGGGAGGGTGGTGAGGCAAAGGTCAGCAAAGAGGAGTAGGGGTGGTGGTGGTGGGTAGTGAAGGATGAGGGAGTGAGAAAGAGACAGCATCTGGAACCAGAGCCTTTCCCAGCCAAGTTGCGTTTGTTTAGTCTAAAAGATGAGTGTAGGGGAGCAGCAGAAAAAAAGAAAGGCCAAGAGAATTAAAGCATTCAGTAACAGAGAGAGGAAGGGGAGAGCAGGTATGAAAGTGTGCATGTGTTTGTGTCTTTATGCCGCACATACTTTTGCGAGTGTGGAGAGTTTCTTTTCAACAGCTCGAGCTTTGCCTTTTGTTGTGATCTGTGTTCCCGATTTTAATGCCAACTGAAAAGCAGTGACCACTCTCTGAAACGCTTTAAAGCTGAAGTTAGCAGCTGCAAGCAAAATGTTTCATCAGACAGATGTAAAATTCAGCAATTATGATGCCATTATCCAAAAACTAATTGGGATGCTACGAGTGAAGATGATGACGCCCAGATGGACAGAATGGCTAATTACTTTATGAAGTGAATTACCAGAACAGAGGTTTTGGATAAAGCGTGGGAAACACTTCTTACTGCTGTGTACTCGCAGTCACCTTGTACTGACGCTGGCATAAACCACAGAAATAGGATACAAAGTTAAAAAAAATTGAGATATTGTTTTTAGGTGTATGTGTATGCTTGTTTAGTGTGTCCAGTGCTCTCACCTCTCCCCTCCCCCTTTGCACCATATTAAGGCTTCAAGGGAGGTCAACTCCTCTTGACCTCTGCGTTCCACAGCAAGGCACCGTAGCTGGGCCACACACACATATGCACCCAAACACTTCACACACAAAGACGCTATACACACATGCACACATATGCAGCGTCTCACCTCATAAACGCCGCACTAAAAACACTAAAAGCGTTGCTATAAGCAGACACCTAAAAGAAGAAGAAAAAAAAGAAAAAGAAGAAGAAGAAGACACAAGAGGTGATTTAATTTTGAAACAAAAAGTGTGCCAAGACATATGTCATAAGTAAAAAGCGCAGTAGAGAAAAAGAGAAGATCATCCATCTGAAGTCATCCAGACAGAGGTCAGCGTTTTCACCTATCAGGGTGTCCCGAAGCCTTCATTTTGCAGAATGTACAAACACAGCTTTGTTTGGCTGGAATTTGGTTGTGTGCTCCATGAGCATTCCCCGGCCCCTCACTCAATGACCTTTGGCCTCTAGATACACACAAACACATGCGCACACAGTGATATATGGGGATTTCTAGGTTATACAGTGCACAACAACAACAGGCACAGCCAGACAGGACATGAGTTGAAACTGAGTTGGAAATGATCTCAATGCCGGCTTCTATTCCCTAATAACCTACTTCTGGGTTTGTCCATGCATACAGTGTCACTGTGTCTCAGCTCTGATACTTCTATTCTTACAGTACACTCTAATGTGATACACTATGTGCTGTGCTTACTTGTGTAGAGTGGAATTTTAACAGGGCAGTGTTGTCTCAACTCAAACATGGCAAACTTTCTCCTTGCCACATAATATAATGGTAACCTTAGACTGTGATCATCTTGCTCACTGTGAGACAATCACAAAAAGATACCTCAACCTATTTAAAGTCAGTACCTTGGGGGGAAAAAACAACATTTGAACAAACTGCTGCTGTTTGCTGCTTAAAAGCTCTGACAGAGTGACTTCCACAGTCAACTTTCTGAAAGTTACGAGTGCACAATCCAGGTGGTTGTTGCGGCTTTCATGCAGTCATACAAGCAAAAGCATTCATATCAAAGCATACAATCAGAGGCGTGGCACGTGTGTGCTTTCCTTTCTCGACAGTATATATACATGCACATATGTTTTAGAGAAGTTTTGTGTAGATTACAGTTTCTATGAAGGCTGATATGGTAAGCGACAACAATTTATAGGAAATTGCAGCTGGGGACCTATTGAACAGAGTAAAGTGAGTTTTTTGTATGTTTTTTGATGTGAATCTATGGCTCCATGACCTGTGGCCCAGAGTCTTGTCTGTGACCTCATCAAAGAGAGACGAGAAAACAAGCATCCCTCTTGAGGACAACGGTCATTCATCTTTCCATCTTTGTTCCTTTTTAGAGCCTTCTGCCCATCATGAGGCGAAATCAATGTCTTAAAAGGATAGAGAGAGACACAAAGATGCAGACACAAAGACCACACTCTCTCTCAAACATACACATACAAACGAAGCACAAAGAGGGAGAATCTGCGCGCGGCGCTACTTTATGAGTTTTCTGTGAGGCCGAAGCCATTGTTTGTACTCAAAGCACTTGACCTTGTAAAGAAAGGAATGAAACAATTTTGCAGCACTGCATTTAGAACCTCAAAAATGGACTGGTCTCATTGTCCCCTCTGAAAGTTGTTTGTGACATGAGAATGTTCTTTGAATTTTTTTTGTGTACATATTAGGTAAAATGACTGCAATTTTAGTCCTTGGGTATAATACACAGGCTTATCTCCTGCATTGGGTTTTGGACTCAAGGATGACACAGCCAGATTGTGAGTTACTGTAAGCTAGTAATAGGTAAGGAAGCTATAACTGGACTAAGCTATTTTTTCACACAATTACGCCTAAAATTCTTATTTATGGCAATTATTTGAGTTACTTAGTTTATATATACAGTAACCTGGCTTTTCTTTGCACTAAGGAAGATATCTTATATGTTCATCCACCAAATATTTGGTATTGGATATAGAGGTATATTTTGAAATTTGTGAAGTCTTCAACATGCTAAGCAATGTTTTCTCTGAGTGTTTGATCACAGAACTGGTTCTGTTCTAAAAACTGAAGCCAATGGTGAAATCTCTCTAACAGCAAGCATGGGGCGAAGCCTTTGGTTGCAAAAAGAAGTCAATATCTCTTGATTTGACTAGCAACTCAGCAATGAAAGCTCTAGTGGTGCAATTGGTAAGTATGCGGTACTTATAAGCCAGTACAGTGAGGAGCTATGCCGAGGTTGTGAGTTCAAGCCTCACCTGGAGCACCTGTGTTCTCTTTAGGGTTCACCTGAACTTAAATCACTATGGTCCAGCTCTATGCAACCTAGCATTTAGCCATGAACTGCTGCTCTTGACATCGTAGTTGCAAAAAAGCACTGATTTGATAAGAATGAGCGCTTCTGCGTTAGCTTTTCCTATCAGGAAGCTGGATTCATAACTCTCTATGCTTTTGGGTCTAAAAACTGTAACAAACACTGAAATCTCTGTAACAGCCAGCACGGGGCACATGAGTTCCCTTTTAAATGAACATAAAGGTCCAGGTGGTGCAGTCTTCTTGATGAGTGCAAATAAAATTCAATTAAAAACAAAATTTTTTGCAAATCCTTCCCCTCTTTTCATCTCCGTACTGTTTACCTGCATTTAAAAAAGAAAAGAAGAAAAAGAAAAACTGAAATGGGATTGGTTGATAGAACTTGGACAAACAAGTGGACTACAAATGAAAAACCTGAAATGAAAAATCCCACACTTGCTTTAGATTCTGCAAATTCATATGTAGATTTCTGCTAATAGAGATTAATGAGGAAATTACCCTGCTTTGCACTTGATTTATTACCTCGATAAACATTTTTCTATTGACTTTGTTGTTTTTGTCATTGTTAAATGGTGTTCATTTTGTAAGTCATGATACGATTCAGAGTAAAAGAAATGATAAAGCAGGCTATACTTACCTGAAGTGGACAAGTTATAACTGTTTCAGTGTGCGGTGTCATTTGGTGTTCTGTCAGAGTCAGCTCCTGACAGAACACCAAAGTACCATTGACTTGACTTGACTTGGAGGGATTACCTGTTAGGGATTAAAAAGCTAACATGCGATGTTAGCACAAAAAGCAAAATTGTACGTAGTAGATACTTTCATCACACCCTTCTGTCACATATAGGGTTGTGAAAAAGTCTTATTTTTTTCTATATTTGTTATAGTTATATACGTTTCAGATCATCAAAATGATTTTTAATATTAGACTAAGAAAATCTAGGAAAAAGATGATCCTCCTAGTAGATGTAGCTACTCATACAGCTACCTGTATGAGCATTGACAGCTCTTACAGGTGTCACAAAAGAACCAAGAACAACATCTAAAGAACTGCAGGTTTGTATTAGTGTTCATTATTGAACAATAAGAAAGAGAATGGGTAAAAAATTGCATCCCTGGAAGAGTTCCAACTCAAAAACCAGTGCTGACCTAAGGCTCATCTCACATTTGCCCAAAAAAAAAAATCTTGGTGATCCCTAACACTTTTTCAGTGATAGTGTGATTTTCTGGGGCCGCTTTCCTGCTTCAGGACCTGAACGAACGATCGATGGAAGCATGAATTCTGCTCTCTACCAGAAAATCCTGAAGGAGAAGTTCTGGCCATCACTTTATGCCCTAAAGTTCAAGCACACTTGCAGGTTATGAAGGACAGTAATCCAAAATACACAGTCAAGTCCACCTCTGAATGGTTAAAAAAATGAAATAAAAATAAAGTTTTGGAGTGGCCTAGCCAAACAGTTCATTCATGCTCAAAAACCCTTGAAAATATGGCTGAATTTAAATAATTTTGCAAAGACGAGTGGGCCAAAATTTCTCCACAGCAATGTGAAAGACTCATTGCTAGTTATTGTTATAGTCATACTTGATTATACAGTAGTTCTTGCTCCCAAGGGTGGCACAAACAGGTATTAGGTTTAGAGGATAATTGCTTTTTCACATAGAGCCAGGTAGGTTGGGACAATTTTTTCCCTTAATAAATGAAATCATCATTTAAAAACTGAATTTTGAATTTACTCTGGTTATTTTTGTGAAAACGAAAAGAAAGAAATCAGGAAGG
The DNA here is from genome assembly GCA_015106755.1 of Etia nguti. Lineage (NCBI taxonomy): Eukaryota > Metazoa > Chordata > Actinopteri > Cichliformes > Cichlidae > Etia > Etia nguti. The sequence continues at coordinate 36,333 of VUQG01000698.1, read as the reverse complement.
CAAAAACTTTTTCCTGACACTAGTACTCAATCCTCTACTGAGACAGTTCAAGAGAAAAAGGCCAGACAAAAGCCAATCCTTACTGAAAGGCACATACCAGCTGTAGGGAGTTTGCCAAAAGGCACCTAAATAAGTTTCAGACCATGAGAGGTAAAATTCAGTTGATCTTGCAGGGGTCTTCAAATTCAGGCATTAATTGTGTTGTAGGGACATGAATCTGCATTGTCAGATCTCAGAGTGTGTTTACCTTATAGAAACAAGTCCCTATAACATAAATCACTTTTAAGGGTGAGTGTTAGTGTAAAAGTAAGGGGTAAAGCAAATAGGTGTTATGATTAAGGTAAGTCTCCAAGAAATGAATGGAAGTCAATGTAATATCCTGGATATATGACAGTGTGTGTGTGTGTGTGTGTGTGTGTGTGTGTGTGTGTGGCACTCTGTAATGGATCAGTATGAATGCCTCGTTAGCAAGCGCCACTAAAACCCTGTCGGCCCTTCAGAATATGAGTACCATTTTAGAGAGCAGCTTTTGCTGTAGCATTCTAACTACCACTTACACATTATGTTCTGCTCTCTCTCTCTCTTTCTATCTCTCTCACACACACACACACACACACACACACACACACACACACACACACACACATTAGCCCACGCACATACACTCAACAAGCACTTGCATGTGTGGGCAGCTGACTGAATTGATGAAACAGTATTCTGCATCCTCCGGGGAGCAGAAACACACCACTCTATTTAGCATCAGAAAGGCTACATTCACTCTTTTCATCTGAGAGGTGAACTGAGGAATGCCCTCAAGGTGTGGACAGAGGAATAAAGATGGTTACAGGGGTCTGGTGTAGGGTTTAGGTGGCCAGCTGACTCCACCATTGGTTTCTTGATCATTCAATCATTTTTCTCTTTTACAGTAAATCTTGCCATCCACTCTCAACACCTCACATCAGGCAGAAAACAGACGTTATAACTGTAAGCAGATCTTTTCATATCAGCAGTTTCATACCTCGCTGTGTTTGCTGTGTACTTGTTTTATTCACATTTTTGGTCATGTTTCTCTTTTCTAGTCTCTACAGCCCATTTCCTTATGAAAAAAAATTCACTGAACGGGGGCACACACACACACACACACACACACACAGAGATACAGGTAGCAAAGTTTCTGCTGGAGTTTTCATAGCAAAACCAAACAAAACATGAAACGAAGCAAACGCAAAAGAGTGACGGTAGTGAGGAGGAGGCGGAGGAGAGAGGAGAAGGGAAGCGATTTTCTCTGGTTTTTGAGGCTGTACCGCATGTACTTCTGACAGGTGGGAGGGGAGATGAAGCGTGCATTGTGTTCGCTTGCTAATTAGCATCGTTAGCGGGGCCCATCCACTGTGAATGGAAGAGATAGTATTAGTGAGGTTTATGCACAGTGAGTGGTAGAGATAGGAAGAAAAGAGTGCGGTACAGCCAAAAGCTGTATATGCTAACGCTACATTAAGTTTGATAAACTTGCAGGTCCTTTAATGGCCTCAGAAGAGGAGGGAGGGAAAGACGAGCGGGGAGAGCGAGGAAGTGTAAAGAAGTGTACACCAGGCTGCTTCAGGCTTTTCTTTCAATACCCTGAATACAACTACTATGGTGCTCATAAAACCATGGTGACACATGCATAGAATAATGAGCTATTGTGTGTATACGTGTGTGACTGTGTATGTGTGACTTTATAGAGGTTTAGGTGTAGTGATTTTTGAGATCAGACTTCTCTCCTTTTATCTTAGCTTTTGTTAGGTTACACATTGGGTGTAGGTTACAAGCCACTGGCTCTATGAGTAGTCCTGTTTGCATAGGATTCATATTACAAACACACTTATAACTCTTTTGAGCAAAGGGATAGTTCCTCCTAGTAAGTGTTTCGGTTTATATGTAATGCTTTTATGTGTATTAGAGCAATAATAAGAGTGTATGAGTGTGCATTCATTTTTGTGTTTGCCAGGCTGACCCAAGAGGTAACATAAAACTGTCAGCATCATCCAGTCACTCAGTTTTTTTTTTCATGCTGCCCTTTACCCCTCCCTTCACTTGGTTCAGCTCTCTTTCTTTCAGTATCTTCATTTTATCCCCTCCAGTGTCAAGAAAAGGCCCTTGAAGCTGTTTTGCTCTCCCTTTCTAGGTACAGACAAGCACGCAGCGCACACACACACTCTCACTAAAGACCCGAATATAGAGGACCATCGTAGAAGTTTGAAGAGAATGCGAGGAGGCTGTTGTATGTGTTGGAGTTTTCAAAGATGAACATCTAACTAAACAAAGCTGTCTACCAGAAATTATTATGCTAATATACAAGGAAAATGTATTAGCAAACTGGTTATTTAAGAATAGTAATCGTGGCTGTTATTGGGAACAGGTAGTATTATTATTTCAGCGCATGCATTTGGCAAAACAATTAGGCTTTCAGGAGATGACAAAAGATCTGGTTGAATATAGAAACTGTTCACTGCAAATCCAGATGCAACATGTTTCTATTTAGATCTTATATTTCCAAAGACTTTTGTTATATAAACTAACAAACTGAACTACATTCACTACTTCATAGTATACATTATGAATAAGACTTTTCATAAGAGTCACACACATAAACAGTTTGCATATTTTTTATAATATGGTCTTATATTGTACACATGAATTTTGGAGAGAAAAAAACTAATTTATGAAATTTAAAATGTAACTATACACTCATGGTAATAACAAAACGTACACCCTCTTTCATTTCTAAGGTTTTATGTATCAGGACATTAAAAAAATGGTAGTAAAATTATAAATACATGATATACAATTTTATGTAATACAAACTAAGTCAAAAAGTACACCCTTACTGCTTCTATAGGAGTTAGGACTATAAGTAGCAGCCAGGTGCTGCTACTCAAATGAACTTGGAAAACTGATCATCAGCAAGTGTGAACACCTCTATGAAAGCAGAAGTTTGGGAGGTTTGCAAGTCTAGGGCAAAGAAAAAAGCAGTGGTCTTAAAGAAGCAACTGTTGGTATCCATCAACTTTGAAAGAGACAATTTGAAGTCCACCAAAAGTTTAACATTCAAGACAGTTACCAGTTTTCCCATGAGTGGACATCCCAGAAAATTAACTCCAAGATCAGACCATGCAATACTCAGAGAAACTGGGAAAAATGAAGAGCTACATCTGAGATTTTACAGAGACATCAGTTAGTATGTTAAATGTTAAAGATTATGGCAGTATAATTAGAACAAGACTGCACAAGTAGCTTGTTTGGAAGGCTTGCCACGAGAAAGCCTCTTCTCTCTATAAAGAACATGATAGCACAGCTTAGGTTTGTAATGCTGAATTTGGACAAAAAACTTCTGGAACAGTGTTATTCGGACAGAAGAGATGAAAGTGGAGATGCTTAGCTACAATGCACAGCACCACATTTGGTGAAAACCAACCACAGTGTCAGCACAAACACCTCAAACCAAGTGTCAGCACGGTGGTGGAGGAGTGATGATTTGGGCTATATCAAAGAAGTTACACAATATATAGCTTAAAGGAATCTAATATAAAGATTAGTTTCATGCTAATTTTGCCAGAGTTTATGACTACCAATAAAATGCAGTCTTTTTGTGATTTGGGATGTGACAGTGAGTAATATATGATAAACAATGTACAGCTCCTTTATAAATTACACCTTCACAAAATTCTACTCTCCCCCCTGATCATCAACATAATTCTGGCCACATGCATGATAAAGAAAAGAGAACAAAAGCTTGTAACTTGTATGTTAAAAGTTTTTAACTTTTTTAAATTCAAAATTAAAACTGTTACTGTAGCAATATGCTAGCAACCAAGGCAATTCTATAGAGGTTTTTGACAACAGGTTGGGGAAGACCCCTTTTTTCTTTAGTGACCGGTGGTTGCCGTGGGAGGCTGTGCAGACCAATTTGGGGTTATCTATAACTGGGTCTTTAGCATGCAATTCCCAGTGATTGCCATCAACTTCCCGCAAGCACAACTGGTGGGTGAATACTAACATCACAAACAGTGGTTGGTCGTAGACCAGTCCCAGGACTTTATTCACTTGATCCTATTTGTCACCCTGATTGTCACAGGTCCACAATGGCAGGTTAACGTCACATAGTTATGGTCATGCATCTGCAAAACCTCAATAGAAATCAATATAATGTGCACCACTCAATATCTACACCCGCCTGGTTGCATAGCAACATGTATTGTTTACATGCTATAACATGAGCCAGAGCTAGCCAGATGTCATTGACAGATAAACATATGGGGGACTGTAGTTCAATAATGGTTGTGTAATAGCTGCAGCTCTGAATAGGTTGTAGATGCGATGTTGGCAGAGCAGGGCAACATATAGTTGCTAGTTGCCGGCTAAAGAGAGTCCAGGGTCCACATTGCGAAGGGCTAGTCCAAGTCAATAAAGAGTGAACAGATGAATCTTAACAAGAAATGACTTCTTGCCATTCCTGCTGTTGTTGCAGGACAGAATCAAAATGACCTTCCCTCACAGTTCTGGTGTTAAATTGTCATTCAGCTGCATTAACAAATGAAAACGTACAATAAACATCAATAACACAACCAATAACCCCTCCAAACCATTTATATAAACTAAACTTTCCATTCAGCTATTTAACCCCCAGTGATAATTTAACGATTATTTCTTGTTTAAAAGAAGACTGTTTATACCCACACGTGCAATTAAAGATGACAAAGATACATTGTGGTTTATGTCCGGGTAAACAGCAAAATGAGCAGCACATTTTGATTGAGAAATCAAAGGAAGTACATAAAGAAACCGCTTTATAGTAATGCTGCATGTATGGGATTACAGTTTACAATTACTTTTTAGCTCTGATGAACACTTCCCTCATTATCCCCAACTTCAGTGCATTACAAATCCCTTCTGATAACAACATCTTGCAGGCCTCTATCATCCTTATACAGTACAGCACAAGAGCTTTTCATTACACTGTCACCCGTCATAATCCGCCGACCAGCGTGGCCCTCACGGAGCATCAAACAGATGACTCTGGAACAGAGGAGAGGAGGAGGGCGCGAGAGCTGGAGGCGAGGACGGGGGTGGTGTAGTGCTGTGTGTTTGTAAATAATCTCTCTGTCACGGTGGTAAATAGCAGTTTATTTAACAAGCATCACATCACAGGAGCGCTTTCACCCTCCGCCACCCCGTCCCTTCTTCTTCCTGCCTTCATCCCTTTCTCCTTTCCTCCTCTCCTCCGCTCTCATCTTTGGCTCTGCGGTTGCAGCAGAACATTAATAATAATAACAATGATAAACAGAGAGGAGAGATAACCACAGTAGTGTGTGTATAAGAGGCCCTCACGCTCAGCCAGCTTACAGCGCTTAGCCCCCATTAAAGATGGGACGCGGAGGGTTGTGGGGGGGTGCAGCAGGAAAATAAGAAGCTGTTATTTTGCATGATATTAACCACATGAAAGCATACGGCTGCCGAGGACAGTAAAAGTCGCTGAAGAAGACAGAGGGAGGGTGCAAGAGAGGGAGGCTTGGTGAGGGAATAATGTAAATAGTGACTGGCTGTGTTATTGGGCATAGCACTGTCAGACGTGTGTGCATGTGTGTGTGTGTATGTGTGTGTGCGTTATCATACGCAGCGCTGTCAGACGGTCCATTGTTTGGGAAGCGATAAAAGGCAATTTCCCAGAGTCCCTTGTAGAACCACACGCTCGGCTTAATTTGAGGGCCATTTTCCGTGACAGTGTTGACAGTTTATACATCTCTCTCCCTCTTTCCCTCTCTTTTCCTATGTCTCTCTCTCTCTCTCTCTCTCTCTCTCCCTCCCTTTCCTGCATTTCCTTGCTTCCTCTGCTCATCCTGTGTGCATGCTCACTTTGTAGGAAAGAAGCTTGTATTCATGTCTGTGTTTATTAGTATCTCACCCCCATGTTTGGCATGTTCCCTTTGAAAAGCCAACAATACCTGATACTCTAATACCTGTCAGCACACACACACACACACACATAACCACACACACACATGCACGCACACAGAGCCCTCCACGTCTGATGGGAATGTTTTTCCCTCTGCCCTGTCTTAATCTTGCCCTGACACGGAGCATTGTGAGCTGTGCTGCGCAGCCATCAGAGGAGAGCATGTCCTCTCATCATCCTGAGAGAGGGCCTATTAGGAAGCTGAGGATGATGGGAGGCAGAAAGGAGAGAGGGAGAAAAGAGAGGAGATCGCAGGTTCAGGGCAGGATAATTGACACGGAGGCTCCTGTTGCCTGCGGAGGAGGTTTATCTGTACAATGCCTTTAGTGAGAGAGCAAACAAGACACTGTGAACAAACACGCACACAGGCAAACACATGTATAGCACATTCACACACACACGCACACATGCGCGCGGGTGTGAACACACACACACACATAGTATGTGAGCAGCTTATTCGTGCTCTTGAGGTTGGTATGATCTGCACTGGTTGTTTAAGTTTAGGGCTTGGCACCTTAAGAAAAGCAGGTTAATGAGTTCAGTAAAGTGATTTTTTTTTTTTTACTTTAAACCTTTTATTTGCTCTGTATTGATTTATTTTGTAAAAACAGGGGATCATGGAAAGTTGCTATGTACAAGAAGATATACTGTTGAACAATGGAAGGAAGAAGCTACCCATGTATGTTCAATGGTTTATTATGAAAAAAGTCCCAAAACTAAGAAACAGATAGAAGAGAAGATATCACAGAATGTGAACACAACACTGGTCATTTAGTTTAGTTCAATTCAGAAGTCAGTATTGTGAAGTAAAGACTCTACAATATTACAGAGAAAATCCCCAAATGTTCCTCTCTAAGCATTTGCAACGGTGGGGAGGAAGAACTCGGGCAGAACCGCTACTTAGGGAGGGGCAGGGATCTAACATGTGACAAGAGCAAAAGAGGAGTATAGAGAGACAAGGACAAAGCTATAGGACAGAGCACAAAAAAGTTAATGATATGCAGTAATGGTACACAAACACATCAGAAGTCATGTTCAGCACATCGTAGAAGTCCCCCAGAAGCCTGAGTCTTTAGCAGCTGAACTCAGTGATAGCCTAGGATCACCTGATCCAGTCCTAACTACAAGCTTTATTCCAAAAAAAAAGACATTTTTAAATGTAATCTTAAATTTTGACAGTGTCTGGCTCCTGAGCCCAGACTGGGAGCTTCCTCCTGTGGAATCAGGAAAATAACTATGAGGTCTTTGAATTATTACATAAAGTTATGACATTGGTTGAGAGAATGGAGAGAGCTTGTGTGACTATGTTGGCACAAAAAGTTTAGTATTTGCATCAGCCGAAATCTTAAAGGTGTTTCGTTTTGTCAAAAGGGAAGATAATATGATCATCTTACATGAAGATAGTTTTAAAATGTGCCACAATGTTAGCTAAACGGACATGATTTCATTTGTCGGTGGAGCTGAAATAACTTGTAAAAGGTTACAGTAAAAATTAAGTATGGATTTAATGAGAATATAGATAGGAAGAAGAAGAAATAAAGATGGTGGTAGTGGATGTAGGATGGAGATAATGGTGACAGATTGGTAGCAAGCTGCAGTCTCACATGTTTAAGTCTGATGTTGTACTTGCCTGTCCTTTCTCCCCAGCATCCTCCCTAGTTAATGTCACTGTGACCACATTTGCTGCCCTAGTCACATTATACATATGTTTCTTGGGAAAATAACTGTTGATGTGATACTTCTGGAGAGGACTCCTAATCATTTGACTCTTATACATCATTATGTGCATCCAAGCTTCAATAGAGAATGTGCGACATATATCACCTCAGCAGCATAGGTGTAACACTGTTTGCTGCACCTATATTAAAAGTACAATATTTCCACATAGCATACGAATCTGGACAAAGGTAGGGTGAGACTCTGCAGGAGTTGTTGCATTTCTTCTTCTAAGCCTCTAAGTCAAGTAGCAACGGAGTAGCTCAGACAAAGATAAAGCTGTGCGGGTATCTGCTTACCATAATCTATAACCTACAAAAAAAAGATGAAAAGGTTCCTGGCCATTCTATTCCTCAGCTGTGTTATCATTTTTCAAAGCTGAGCTCTCTTGCTTTCTTTCTTACTGTGAGGCTGTTTTAATGTATTGTCATGAAAAAGTATTCTTATTGTATGTATTTTTTTATTATTATATTTCATTGTCTGTGGAGAATTCCCCATACCGGCAGTCTGGTGAGCAAAGCCAGTGGCAGGTGTTTGATAAAGGCACATTTTGAGTTTGATGGGGCACTATCTGCCCTTTCTGAGTGATAAGTCTCTCCTCAATGAAAAGTGGATTTAAAAAACTGTATATGCCACAATCTATTCAGTCTCACAAAGTTGCAGACAGCAGAATAAAGGCCAAATACCATAAAGACTTTATAAAAGTAACACAAAAGGTTTTGCTTATTATCTGGAACCCACAAGCTTTAATGTAACAGACTTTGGTAGAAAGACTCAATACATTCTCTGTTGTTTGGAGTGTCCGTCCTGTGTATAGACTCCTCTCCTCGCTACATCACACTTCCCCTCTGTTACAAATTGCTCCACATAGGAAATAAGAGTATTGTTTCAGATTTAATAATGTTATAGGACTCCATCAAGACAACACTGCTCTATCAAACTCCTGCTATCTCCAGAGATAATTTAATCACTAAATGCCAAACTGCCACACCACATTTAGGTGTAATTTTCATCCATGCAAAGGTAATTTGTTTCAGTATTATGAATTAATTAAAGCCTAACGAAGATGGAGAAGGCTGTAGAATGTCTAATCAACAGGCCCTTGAAGACTGATTGATTGCCTCTCCTGCACACTGTGGCCTATCCTGCTTTCTCGTTCTTGTTGTCCCATCTTGTGCGCTTTCTTTTCTGTCATCCCTCACTTTTTGCTTTTTCATGGCTGTATATGTCTTTATATGACTGTCTCTGCGAGTATGGTGATGTAGACATCACCAAAGAGCTGAAGTCTAGTCTTATCCAGTCGTAATATGGTTCTGGTTTATTTGACTGACTGTTTTCACAAGAAGAATGACACCATTAGTCATTTCAGCAAATACCCAGCAAATCATGTGACAAAAGAAATTACATCTTCTTTCAGTTCTAAGGTTTTTTTATATCAGGAAATATTAAAAAATATCACCTGTTCCTCTTAAATAAAGTCAAAATGAAGACGTAGTATGTAATGAACTAAGTATCACATCATTCAGTAGCTTTAGAGCCACCTTTAGCAGCAATAACATGAGATAGTGATTTTCTGTATGACTTTAGCAGTCATCATTGAGGAATTTTGGCCTACTCCTCTTTACAGCATTTAGTTCATTAAAGTTTGTGGGAAAAAGTTTACACACAGATATTTAAAGTTCTCGCCACAGCAATCGGGTTCAGTCAGGTTGAGATCTGGGAACTTTAACTGGGCTGTCAATTCTTTTCTTTTTCAGCCATCTTATTGTGGTGCTAGTCTGTTTGCTCAGGTTTGATCAAGCTTTAGCCATCAGACACGCAGACTCACATTTGTCTCTAGAATACTTGGGTACAGAGAGGAGTTCATGATCAACTAGGGCAAGGTGCCCAAATCCTGTAGCTGCAAAATAAGCCCAAATCATCACGCCTCCACCATGGTCCAGGACAGCTAATGATGTTTGCTCTGATGTGCTGTATTTGGTTTTCTCCAGATGTAATACTATGCATTGTGGCCAGTCATCGCCACTTTGTTCTTGTCTCTACAAACGACATTGTTCTAGAAGACTTGTGGTTGATTCAGAGGCAACTTTACAAACCATGCTCCCATGTTCTTTATTATATGCAACCTTTCCAAACAAGCCATATTTGTTCAGTCTTATTCGAATTGTGCTGTAATGAATTTTAACATTTAATATTCTAACCTGTAGACTCTACTGATAATATCCTGTGGAGTCTTAGATGTTTTTAACATCCTGAGCAAGAATATCTTTTTTTTTTTTGTTTATTTTTAAGTTTGGAAATATTGCTTGTTCCAATTGTCATTGAGTTTCTGTTTATAGATCATTTCTGTCTCTCTTCCTGTTTATTACTTGCTTACTCAAAGTGGACCTAATGTGTTCATTTCAAGCTCCGCATATTTATTCTGGGAGTCCAGTAGATTAGCTTTGCATGACTCACAATTCCAAAGAATCCTTATTTACAATTCAATTCAATTTTATTTATATGGCACTTATTTATATGCCTCAAGGTGCTTAATATTGGAAGGTAAAGACTCTACAATTACACAACCTGCCACGAGCAAGCACTTGGCGACAGCAGGAAGGAAAACCTTCCTTTTAACAGGATAAAGCCTCCGGCAGAACCAGGAACAGGACGGGGCAGCTATCTGCCATGATCAGTTGGTGGTGAGAGGAAAGAAGAAAGCAGAAAGAGAGAGAGAACACTTGTTTACCCTATAGCAGCTCTGCGTTAGTCGTACATAAAACTATAAATAAAATAGTGTCTATTGCAACTTATGGTAGCTGTCTGTTACCATGTGGGGGCAAAGTCAAACTCTTGCTCATATTTGTGTTATTTTTGGTCCTTTGACTTAGCTTAGCCACAGAGAAGACAGAATTAATAGTAACAAAAACCTTCTTGGTAGTGAAGTGA